>PEDP01000971.1:0-15223 GCA_002918395.1 Erysiphe pulchra | reverse complement strand
GACTGTATTACACAGTAACCAGAATCAAGCGACAACAAGGGAGATCAAGCGCTATCAAAAAATCGTAGGGAAGTTAAACTACCCAGCAGTTATAACTCGTCCGGATATAGCTCAAGTTGTGTCAAAGCTCTCGGAATTTTTGCAAAATCCATCGAGAGAGCATTTAGAGTCTGCAGAGCATATGATGCGATATTTGATAGGAACGAAATGCAGAGGAATCGAATATGACGGTAATATAAAGGATGAGTCTCGCAGAGCATTTATAGCTTCTAGTGATGCTTCATTTGCAGATGATCCAGAAACTAGGTATAGCTCAAATGATTTCTGCTTTCAACTTTTCAATGGAATGATCAATTGGAAAGCGACAAAGCAAAAAACGGTAACAACAACAAGCACGGAAGCGGAGCTGTTAGCATTGACTTTGACGGCAAAAGAGTATTTATGGTTGACAAGACTCTTCAAAAACCTCAACTTTGATGTGAAATCCCCGGTTATTCTATGCGATAATCAACAAACGCTAAGATTGTTTCAAAAAGAAACACCAAAACTTGCCATACGCCTAAAGCATGTAGACATTCACCAATGCTGGCTCAGACAGGAAGTACAGAACGGAAATATTGAAGTTGAGTGGATCGAAACAAACAAAATGATTGCGGATGGATTCACTAAAACTCTCCCTCCTCAAAAACATAATAAGTTCGTTAAACAAATGAATCTGGTGGATGTTGATGTGGAAATAATCTCACAGTAATGTAATCAAACAGCCTTGTGTTGTCAACATCAAGACTGGGGGTGTGTCGAACATAACTAAACGTATTCATAAATTAATTATGCAATTATCCATTGGATGCAGTCACCCATTCCGTGCACATAACCTCTCGATACACGCTCCCACTCTATGCACAAGCCCATCTCATGTACATATCCATTTACTTCTCATATAGTCACTTGTTGTAATAACTCTGGGAATTCTGGGTTCAAGGACAAGGACAAACAGGGGGTAGTTTGGCTGGAAAGTAAATATGTGTATATATAGACATAGATCAGGACCTTCGACAGGCAATCAAAAATTTAGAACTGACATTTACAAATTGCTATTTGTTTAACAGTATTTATTTATATAAGAAAAAGTAGAGGACTGCAACCCACACAAATTTGCCCTTCGGACACCGCAAATATCTAGTGGGTCTCAATCTTAGGAGTTACGCCTCCAATCACATTCACCAACGTCTGTAGGGAACCTCACGAAATAGATGGTAGAAGGGCAATAAGTGCCCCCAAAGCACGGAAAGTGCCACCAAACTACCTGGTAGCGAGGGATTTCAATATTAGGCACCCACTCTGGGACTCTCGCACCACAGAATCAAGAAAATCCAAGGAACTATTCAAATGGGCGCAAACAAACAATCTAGCTCTAACATCACCGATTGATATTGGCATGCAAAGTAGAGGTAGCACTCTTGTCTTGGTTTTTCAAAATAACCCGCACATTCAATGTAACGTCGAGGAAAATCTCCAAACGACTTCTGATCATAAAAGACTCCTGTCCATAGTGTCGTGCACAGATCTTAAACCGCCTCCCTCAAAAGCTCAGCTCAGATTCACAATTGAATATGCCAGGCTTCGTAGCCAGAGTCAAAGAAACACTACCAACTGCCGGCTCTCTGCCGCAAGATGTGGATACTCTTACTGACAAAATTATCTGTTACGGGCTAAGCCCGATAAGAGTTAGCTGGGCTAATCAACTTGGCCCATCCGGGTCACGTGGTACTGATCGTCATACTTGATGCCTATAGCTGGGATTGTGCATAAATGTGCATGATAGTCACGCCCTACACAGTCAGTAGCGAGTAACGAGCAGGGGGAATCCCTATGATTACTGCTAAAAAATTATCCTGAATGATCCTATCTCCATGAACATCAGGGAGTGGGAAGAATGGATTGATGATTATCCGAAGTTTTTCATTGCTCTTGAAATATGTTTAAACCAAACACGTCCTGATTGTTTGATTTTATCTTTCTAGCAAACGATTTAAGTTTATCACTTAATCGTGAAGTATTTCTACTCCATCGATTTCTGCTAAAAAAACATCTTCTTCCAGCATTCCTTGAATATAAGCCGCTGTGAAATCCATCTGTTCAATTTCGAGATTTAGAATTGAAGCCATTAACACATTCACGCCGAGTGAGCCCTCGAACAACCAGTCGTGTTTTGTACCTATCTTTCCAAATTTACTTTAAATATCCATCTAGTGTTGACTAAATTAGTACCAATTGATCTTTCAAAAATCTTCCAAGTATCGAAGAAGAGTTTCTCCAGATTTGTTGGACAGCAAAAAGGTATGGTTCGCTCTTGTTAGGTCATTTGTGAAGTGCATTAGATACCCAGAGTGATCAAAGTCAATAGGAGAGTGGGATATTAAGGAGGCCCAGAATTGAATTTTCAGAATTTCTAACTCGCTATTTTTCCATTGTTGGAAAAAGTCGGCGCCATGTTGAGGTCACCGTGCATTTTTTGAAATTCGACTTGATAAATGTCTCTCAATTAGTGTCTGTCCAAATTTGATTGGATTTTTCATTCTTAAATCTTCAGCCTCGTCGCTCAACTAATGAGAGGAAATAAATAAGCCAAACCCTCGAATCAATGGAACATCATGTGATCATGTTGTTTGGCACACTATAGCTAATAGCCTAGGGCCTAGTCCAGAAATACAATAGTAAAGCCCGCGAGTAGAAGGGCATCGTTCACATTGGGATCGTTATACATGTACAGGTCATTAACTCTGCTTCAGTTTAGGAAATTCGTAGCTGCAATCAAATTAATTGATTGCTACCTATCAGGGGAATTCATAAATGTCGTATCGTCAAGGTACCCATGTAAAATAAATTCTTATTCATGTTGGCCAGGCAACTAATGGAACATGGGTATAGGGCTAGTTTATTAAAACTATAATCACGTGATATTGAAAATCTACGCTATCCTTTTCTAATATAAAATCTACAGATCATAACACCAAAAACACATCTATAATCGAACCAATTTCCGGTCTCAATTTTTAACTAATTCAAGATACATGAGGTTTTGGAAGAAGAAAATGATAATACTTCTCTAATGAATTCGCATCACAAGATTAATGGATTTAACCTCTCTACTCTCAATTCGTGTGTCACAACTCGAAATAATGTTATTGGTCATGTGTGCCGGATATTTTTTAGGTAGTATTTGATCACAAATAGGAATTCTACCGATATAATAAGATTGTGGCCGTAAGAAAAATTGAGGAACCAGTCATTTTGGTGATAAGCATAGAAACTGCACTAGAAAAGCCGCTTAATCTTTGCCACTGCCATTTTATCATAATTTTCTTGCATATTGCATAGGTTTTCTTTATGTGCCAATTCAAGGCTCATGCAAAGCATATCGCGGATTTTAAGAATTTAAAGAGCACTCTCAAAAGTTGATTTAAATCCTTTCAGATATCAAGGAGATTTACTCATTTGATCGAAAAAGTGGCTTTCGCATGCTCTCACCAACTTAATCAAAACTTAGCTCATATCCAGGGAAAGATAGATTTTGTCCAACTGCACTTTAGTCGAAATACTCAAGTTAACCCATCTTCTTCGAGAGCATTATTAAAAATGATATACAAGAAATATTGACATGGATGAAAGATTTCCTCCTTTTATCGGCTAGCTGTAAAGCCTAAAAAAAATGCTTTAAGGCAACAATGACTATGATAAGCAGGAATTAGTTAATTATGATATTAAGTGTATCATTTTGTACAGTAGCACTCTCATGGGAAATGAGCTGGCTATCTGAGGCGCTCAACCGAAGAGTAGCGAGACAATCAGGATAAGCTTGGTCAAATTTTGGGTCACCACAGGATTCGCATTGGTTACCTTTAATTTCACCATTTGAAGATTGACCCAAATGTAGTACTGCTAGCAATGATGAATTATACCATAATCTACATTAATTTCAAATTTCTCAATGAGACGATTAATTCGAAATTTTACAAAAGTATAAATTTAAAAACATCGTCAAGATCATAAAATAAAATTCTCACAAGAATGATTAAACTAGCAACACCACTTGTCCCCGATATTTACTACATTAAACAACCAGAAGAACCGATGGAGAAATGGTGTTTATCCCATTAGTCAAATAATTTTTCTTGATTACAGATGTTCTTTGAATTTAGGCAAGGGTATGTTACAATCCTACTATAGAAGGTACATTCTCACAGCTTCATAAATAACTGCTACAAGAAGATAAAACTTATTCCCTTGAGATAATTTTCCCAACATTGAATAAACCAAAAAAATGGTATAAAAATTAATGTGTATGTTGCTATCTAGCCATTGCATAAACACAACTATTATATAACTTATTTAAAATTGTAACTAATGCCTAAGATTTTTTTTATAGAAATCACTTCGCAATAGCTCGGTTTTTTCTTCACATACCACGATACATGAATCATTGAAATATACATTTAGAAAACTTTACAAATCTTAAATTGCGTCGTGGCATTTTTTTATCATGAGCATATCCACTCTTCAAAAATGTGATATGATCTTACTGAATTTGAGACAACGATCCCCTGCTGAATTTTATCAGACTTTTATTGAAGAATGATTTTTTAGAGCGTTGAGATCTGTCAATCGGCTGCGGAATCAATGAGACCTTTGGCTCATTCAATAATATGCCCAATCTCAGAGATTTGTTTCCAGCTCTGAACTTCAAACTGCATTGAAGAAGCGGTTTTTTGACACATCATCTTTGGCATGAACTCTTGTGACTGAAAGAGTCAAAATCCAGTGACATTTTGAAGGAAAATTATTTATTGTTTCGTTTGAAATGATTATTATTGGTTACTTCTTTGTTCTCATATACATGAGTTGTGCCGCGTTTCCGCGCAACGTTATACGCTTTACTGGTATCCGGCGTAGCTTCACGCATGTTGCTAATACTCGCTGCAGAGTTACGAACGTTACTGGCATTCCCAGGAGACATAGGCATATTCCTACTATTTGTTGTAGCTTCACTTGCTTGACTTATATTCAGTGATGCGTCTCGTCTATCTTTGTGGGCTTTGCTCTTGTGGGTGCTACTCCTCTGGCTTCCTTTAGAATGAGCAACAAGTCTGATTCGGAGGATATTTGGAGAATGGCATTCAAAGTAGTGTTTACTACATAGTGCTACGTCTGGAATAACTTCTTCACAACTCTTTGAGAATCAATTAGTTATTGAAAGAATTACGATTAGAGAAAAACTAACAACGCAATAATAGTGACCTGTGAGTAGCGTTGAGGACATTTTCCCAAAGCTGAATGACGATGATGAGATTTCAGATGGAAATAAAATTATAAATTTTGCTCTCTAGATAAAAAAATCTCTAGATTGAATGTGTTTGCTTTTTAAGTTTTAAGGAAAAAATAATTTTTTATGATTGTATGATAAGAAGAATGAACGAATTCTTTAAAGAAGCAAAACGTAGAGAGCTGCCAGTTTATTTCATGTTATTTATTTCGATACGATTATATAGTTGGGAGGTTTCATTTTATTTTCATACGTATGTAAACACACATCTTTTTGCCTCTACTAAAGATCTATTGGATGAGAAGTACCATAATTAATCTTTAATAACTTTTACTTTGCATATGCTTTTTATGTTATATTTGTAATACATGCTTCAGGTCTAGGAGATTCTTTGATATATGAAAACCTACTTAACTTAATATTCATTCATTTACAGGATTTAAGTGGGGAAAAATGCAGTTGAGTTTATTTTTAGAACGTTTTTTTTTTTTCGCGCGCGCTTACTCACTCGCCTGAGGCATTTCTTTTTGTAGGTGTTTCAAATGTCAGTAACACGCCCCACTTTAGGCATGTTTCGCTTTAGGACAACAACTGTTTTTTCATCACAATACACACACAATGAAACAGGATGCTTCCTAGAAAACCATGTCTTCAGCATAGTAATAGTCCTCCGTCTTTTTAGTTACTGAATTTCTTGGAAAATTGTAATAGTTTCAGCATTAATCTCAGCAGGTTCTTCAAGAAATTTGGTATTACTGATTTCTTTCTACTCATGAACTAGTTATAAGAGAGAATCAAGTAATTGTATGAAAGACCTTAAGTCTATTTTGGGGCTCTCGTCATCAGAATACTTTAATTTCATTTTCGGCCTCAAGCGATCGAGCAAAGCGGACAGAAAGTTTATTTAGCTGAAAGATCATGTCAAATTGATTGATTGGCCGTGTGAAGAGTATCGATCAAGGATACTCTAGTGGATTTTGTGCTTTAGGCTTGTTAGGGCAGGAATGGTAATTGTAAAAATTCTTATTATTGTGTTCGTTCATTGTCTCCTTTGGAAGATTTAAGTAAATATACATGGGTTGAACTAACCATTCTACCAAAGTTATCAAACTCCGTTCCTCTCCGTTCCAAAATCTTTGGGATGTAGAGATCCACCAAGATTTGGGAAGGAAAAAGGCAGAAGAGACTAAAGGTGAGTTAAAATACTAGTTTGGGGTCGTGTATGATGGGAAATTAGAACCCAAACTAAGCAAGTTACATTGTTACTGCGATTCCGACTGGGGAGGTTGCCGCGACACTAGAGTTAGCACTAGAGGAAACTTGTTTTTCTTAGCTGGTGGCATAGTGTCTGCATCAACGAAGCATCAGAGCAATATTTCACTCTCTTCAACAGAAGCGGAGTTCTACACGTTAGGAGCCTGCGTGAAGGAATTATTGTGGATACAACAGCTCATGAGAGAAATGCAGTATCGAGGAATTGATGTAGTGAAAACCAGGCTTTATCCTGACAGTCAGAGCTCTCTGGCACTTGCAGCTAACCCCGAATTACATCAGCGCACCGAACACATCGACATTAAGCATCATTTCCTAAGGAAACACATTGAAAATGGCTCTGTAGATGTTAAATATATTCCTACAAAAGAAATGACAGCCGATGGCCTTACTAAGCCTCTCTCGGCGGCTAACCATAAAAGATAATATAAGACTCTAACTTTGAAGCTGAAGGGGTGTGTTATGACTCAGCCATAAAAGCTTGTCATGTGACTCTTAGCTGTTGTTGGGACTAGCGTTGTTCTGAGAGTATTGGAACTCAACCATATCTTTATTTATATTGTGTAGTTAAAATCATTAGTTAGATATACATACAATGATATCAATAAAATCATATTACTTTAACAGTTCTTTTCGAAGGATTCAACCCATTGGACTAGATACTCTGGCTATCCTTGGGTACGAAGTCGTAGAAGAAGCCTGTTACAAAGGACACCGTCGAAAGCGCCCTTCACATCAACATCAGTTATTCCTGCAGTGTATCCTAGATCTGATGCTCTTCTGATATCGCATAAAAGTGCAGTTGTGCGATCAACGGCGGAGCAGCGTTTAATTTCCCCGCACTGGTCTTTTGCGAGATAATCATATTTTAAAGCGTAACAGGACATGCGGCGGCCTAGAAGCCGTTCTAACCCTTTTCCTAAACAGTAGATCAGTCGATATGAATTAAGAAGTATTCGATCTCTTCTCCCTGCTTTTGGCAGAATGATTAATGATAGTCGCAGGGAGCGCAAATTCTTCGCTATGGTCCGATTGACAAGTAAAAACAGTGTAAAAAGCCCGAATGATGTGATTTTTAGTTTAAGATCGTTTGGGGATGTTGAAAACCTATTTCTTGCTATAAATGCATTCTCTATCACTTCTTCCGCGCCTTCTATCTCTTCTTTCATACCGGAACAAATCTTAGCGACTAAAGCTTGTCGGATTCTTTTTATTCGTCTATCTTCAACATAGTTGTCGATGATACTTTTTCGTCTTTTCCGAAAGAAGTATCTCGGTGCAGGTACAGATTATTGGATTCATACCCATGTCTTCGTCTAAGTTTTCAGTTACATGTCGCAGTTGAATTCTCGAATCCTGAATTTTCTCAGTTAAATTGTTTTTCGTGTTGTCTATAGAAGTAACTGGAATCGTAGATAAAGTTGACACTAAGAATGGTGCGAGTGTCTGTACTAACAGTGGTGATGGTGGTGATGGTGGTGATGGTGGTGATGGTGGTGATGGTGGTGATGGTGGTGATGGTGGTGATGATGGTTGAACATCAATCATTTCATCTACATCTACATCTCCTTCTTTCAAATATTCATCTTTACATGGACGTCCTCTCTTCTTGTGCAGAGGCAGTTGATTTGGGGTTCTTTGAGGTTTAGAAGTGCTTTCTTTCATACGAAGATTGATTCGTCCTCCCTTGACTTCTTCGTCTATAAGAACGGCATTTACTCGCTCGACACGACTTAGATTAGGGGTGAAATTTTGGTATGTTTTTCTGTATTTTCGGCAAATCCCATGAAGATTCCTTCTCTACCCCTTACTGTTAAAAAATAGTGCAAGCGGAATGTGGAGGTAGAATATAAATGGATTTCAGAGTAAGTTTTTTTCCTTTTGCTCAGGATGTAGTGCTACTTAAATACAAAATCTCGAAGAATCCCATTCCATATTCATGGCTACAATTATAATATGCCTTACCACTGTTTCATGCCCAAAACAGTGGTGACCTGCTATATACATCAATTTGTCTCAAATCTCGAATAAACCTCCTAACTACGTACTACTGCAATCCCCATTAAAAACAAACTTACATTTTATGTACTGTCTTGGAAAAGAGCGGTTGCTGATTGACTATCATACATGATGTTGAATCAAAAATTCCATCCATAAATAGGAACGCATTAATGCGTTACATCTCCCAAACACTCATTTCGTGGAGCACACAATAACTTTGTGTGTAAAGATAAAACTAAAACTAAAACTTCTTAGAATATTCCAACACTTACAACTAATTTATCGTGTCTTCCTTTGGCTTCTAAGGTTTTTGGATCAACGTAACCATAGGCTTTATAACTCCATGATCTAATATAATCGATATTTGGTCTAATTCCAGTATACGCTTCAATTGGAGATGTAAGTTTGCCATTGATTATGGGGCCAAGTGAAAGTCTATTTCGAATATAAAAGTCATACTCAACCGCTTCATCTCAAAATTCTATAGGAAGTTCAGCATCGTCGATCACTATTCTAATTGCCATTTCAGCAGTTTAAATGCTGCGCTCTGCAGGTCGGTTTTGATGGGATGATGCAATAGCTGTAAAATTTGCGACGACACCATCCTCTTTCTTCCATTGTTCCATGACATGCTTGAGTTCTGGGGCATTATTGGACTTAGTTGATTTCAGTTGTTTACCTGTTTGTTTCTCTTCTCTAACTCTCAGCTTCCGGAGCTCAACAGTAGCTTGATCTTTTTTTTGGAATCGGCCAGTTTCTTCGTGACTAATTATCAATTACCTGCAGGAAATATCTATTACCACGAAGAGAGGCTGGAAAGGGACCAGCCACGTCAAAGGAAATAAGTTCTAGAGGTTATGTTTTATGCTGTGCTAGGATGTTACTTATTTTGTTTCTCATCTTCCCAATTTTAAATGGTTTACAAATTCTTTTTTCGGCAATAGGAATTTTGGCTTTGATGATATTTGAAGTTTTATGGAGCTTGCCAATGATATTAGAGCCGTAATGCCCAAAACGACGATGAATCAATCTATAGCGTGCTCTTTCTTCTTTTGTAACCGCTGGGTCATCGTCTAATAGATCAGGATTGAGTTGACTTTTATCAGCTTCATATGTCTCGAGATACAAACTGTAATCTGGTGCTATGTTTATAGGGCTGATCTCAACACTCCGGTTAGTAGTAGACCAAGCGCTTTGTTTACATAACCTTTTATCGAGTGACTTTCCTTTAAGGATAGTAGCTATATGTTTTACGGTAAAAAGTCCATCACTCTGAGCTGCATGTATCACCGTTTTAGGGCCATTTTTGATCCAGATATTATTTTCGTCAAAAAAACCTTTCATTCCTGTTCTGCAAAGCTGCCTTGCGGAAAGTAGGTTGACGCCTAAATTAGGTGCATAAAAGACATCATTTGCTACACCAGACGAACCATCGGCACATTTCACGACCACAGTTCCCCGATAACTTGACGTCAGTGAACTCCCCCCGACTTGTATAGTGGTACAATTTATTTTCTTTAACTGCCCCCTAAAAAAGTGGATTTCGTCAGTCATCGGGGACGTAGCGCCGGTATCAAGTACCCAATTCGCAGGGACACTCTTACTTTGGGCGTACTTTGGTGGTACTTTGGTGGTACTTTGGGCTTTTGAGAGCATTACTTTCTGTATTTTCGAGCTATCAAAATCAGATTGAAATTCTTGCGAGAAATCATCAGTGGATGATTCGTATGTGCTAAAGTCGGAATTTTCTTCGCAAGCGGTATGCCCGTGAACCTTTTTTGTCTTGCAGTTTCTTATTTTCAACTCCTCATTCTTTTTGGGCTTGTCTATATGTTTAAAATTACTCTTTTTCTGATTGTTTTTTTCGTCCTTTTTTCGGAGAGCAACACCGTATTCCTTAATTTGTTCACATATGGATATTCTGGAGAGACATCACAATATGAGATGACCAGATATTCAACATGTTGTAAACAGGCTCTGTTGATATTTACGCAGTCCCTCGAAAAATGCTTTGCTATCGCCCCAACATCTTGTACGCTATGTATCACGTACTAGAAATGCATGCCTTATATTTTCAAAGTGCGTCAAACCCGAGCTTACATCATCTTCTGATAGCAGCTGGGGCAATGAAAACTCCTCAAACGGAACCAGTGGAGTTTTCTTCGTAAATGGATCATCTATTGCTTGGTGGTCTAAGAAACAAACCTTCACAGCACAGAGTACTTGTGAAGCAGAATCTGCTGCGCTAAATACGATAGCCGTCGCTGCGCAGTGGATTCGACCGTTATATGAGGAGTTATTCCAACTAAGTAATGGGTCTTTTAAAACTGAAGTCGATAATACCATGGCAATGATGACTGCTAACTCTGATAAGAAAACCGCACATAATCGTTACCTTCTAATGCGACAGTCCATAGTTCGTGAATCCATTAAAAATGAGCTTTTAAAATTAAAATATACCCTAACTGACTTATGCAAGGCTTATTGATTAACTAAATCTTTGGAAATAATTAAACACTCATCATTTTGTATCCAGATTAACATAGATCTGAAGCACTCAGTTTCAGGGGGTATATGAAAATTAGCACTTATTCATGTGGCCTACATCATATGATCATATTTGTATATATAAATAGATAGAAATCATAATGGATACTTTATGCTTCTTTACACAAAAGTTTATGTAGTAGGCGTCGGGTGAGGGCTAGTTTCGGTGGTTTTCGACGGCGCATTTGTAGATCTAGGTTGCGATAGCTGGGCAAACATTACACCACCACTCATTTAGCAAATTCTGTCGGTATTGGATTATCAAACAACGTAGGTAAGTATCCATGGGTTATGCAGCTTAGTTCAAATTAGCGGTATGGAAGTGATTGAAGTGCTGGGCGTGCTGTATCGTCTGCTTTCTCATTTCTATTGATCTTTGAGTGGCCAGCTCTCCGTCTAACCTCTGCAATAGCTTTTTCAAAGATATCGTGTAATGCCCGTGTAAGTTTGAGGCAAGAATGTGTCCTCCCCGTTTGTATGGCCCTAACAGCTGTCTGGTTAATAAGTAGAATATTGAATTTCTCGCCACTTTCTCTAACTTAAATTGCAATGAGAAGTGCCACGGTAGTGTAATTTAATTCTACATCGTATAATTCCCATCCATGCAAAATACTCTAGCTCTTATTGAAATTTTTACCGTTGCGCTGGAGAAAAAAGCCTAAGGAAGATCGACTATGCCACTTCGAAGATCCGTCTGAGAATGCACAAATATCTGCAGGGGACGTTTTTCTAACCCGTTGTAAATATGCTTCTACTCTTCGGATTTTGATCACAAATCAGTAGTATAAACTGGCTCAGAAAAATGCAGCCTATGCTGGAGGAAGCTGAACATGAGCTCGCTGTAACCGAGTCATTTAGGTTTCTGGCTGCTTAGATAATTTAGGCCTCAGCTCGTATTTAAGCGTGCCTACATTTGGAAAAAAAATACTTACCCGACATCGTAAATAGATGACGATCGTCTGATGAGTGAATCCGAGCTGCAAGACGAAAACTGTTGCTCTCTAGCACCATACTTCAGCATCTCATGTTATTAGGCCTCATCGTGCATCCAAATCGGACCCATTTTTATTGCTCTGTCACCAAAACATTCAATTTTAACCACTTGAGCCAATAGATCAGTGGCAATCAGTGTATGCATTCTGAACAAAGTGAGAGAAATGCTGGTGGCAGGGGCAACAGCCGCAGCGCGCCTGACCAAATCTGGCTAGTGTCTAGGCAAATTTCGATGTGTGTTTGGGCAAATATCTTCAACGATCGCTCCTTCATACGATAATAATAAATTCCCCTTACGACTTTCGGCCTCTAGAAAATAAATTTTCTACCCCTTGTCAGCTGCAACCTGGCTCTGACGCTATCACGCCATGGCACAACCGAAATTCCACAGTCTAGACTTAAGCAAAGAGATATGACTACATTACCAAGACCGATATCAAAATTCCGAGGAGGATCTAAGCAGTTCTGACAACCAGAGTGATTATGAGAAATAAGCTTCTGGATCAAATTAAACGAAGGTTCTGGATCTCATCTAGATATAAATATACTGTACATTCCTGGATAGAAGGACATCTTTAACAGACATCTCTTAAACAGATCTCTCTTATACATCCTATATATATCTCAAAACAAACATTTATATATATAAGTTATACATTTCAAAAACACATCTTTACACCATCTAACAGCCATCTGTTACATCTCTTATATATATCTTAAAACAAAAGTTAAGAAATATAACTTTTTACACTTCACTCATTACATCTCATCCTATCAGCCAATTTATAGCATAACTTTTTGACAGTCAACTGAAAAGCGGTGCAACAAACCGTGGTGCAGCTTCGATAGATAATCTGGAGGGGTCATAAATCAATTAGAGATTGTCAGAGATCAATAGTCGACGAAAGAAAACAAATCCAACTTCATCAGGAGAACCAGAAAATAAGAGACCTTAATCGAATAATGACTGCTGCGAATCAAATGGAGAAAGTCTCGAACGACTTTATTAATCTTGGTTACACAAATCTGCAATTTTATCAAGGCAAGGTGCCCTTCTTCAAAGCTCCGGGAGCTCCAATTAATCATAGGAAGCAGATTGGAGAACCGAAATTTGAACAACCGCTGGATTCAAAGTCTCTTCCAGCGCCACCTTCAGATCTTTTGGGTATCCATCAACAAAATCCACAACAATCTATTACTGGATACCAAGGACCTGAGTATAGAGGTAAGAACTCTTGGAAAGGGGATTCTTCGTGGTACTCAAGAGCCGGAAATGATACAAGCAGACAGAGTTAGATGGGCGCTAGTGTAAATATTGATAGAAAAGGAAAAGGTTGTAAGAGTTAAAACCCTTATACCGAACTCAGGCTTAGTGCCCTCACTAGAATTGTTGTGTAGCCTAGGGACCCTAGTAAATTGAGAAAATCAGAATTTATCAATTACTAGGATTTCGGCTATCACCACTGGCGTTGATCAGTGAGGAGTTAATCTCACCGACGTGTGACGAATGATTTATTAGATTAAGCTTGAATATTCTGTATTATTCAACAACTGTTCTTTCGAAGGAAATGAGGTTGAGAGTTCTGTGTTGTTGGACTGGTTTCGAAGGGAGTTGGAGGTTGCGAGAAAGTGTTTATTTAAATGTCGTTGGATTCTGTAAATAATCTTCACGCACTTCTTATGTAATTTAGTTATTCAATCTTTGTCTTTGAGTTATTCTAGTCGAAGCCCTTCATAAAGGTCTAGATAATAATATTTCAAATAAGAATTTTAACTCAAATCATCTCGTGGCATGGATTGCCGGAATGTTTGTTGGAATTGTGAAAATAAAAACAGACGTTCTGAGGCATGGAACTAGGTATTTTTTTCGGCCCATATTTTTAATACTTGGAATCAGAAATTCGATGAATAAGCACCTAGACTGGAATGAGAAATTTGCGAGGAGGGAAGCAGAAGTTAGAGGATGACAGATGGAAAACATAAAGCTCTGCTCTACAAAGCCTTCTATCAACAAACTTCAGAAAATAGTTTATGAAGAATAAAAATATTTGAGAGGACTTAATTATAACTGCTTTATAATCAAAATAAGATAGGTAAAAGCTATAAAAATTTAATAGAAAAAATGAAATTTGACGATTTGGCGATTTGATTGCATTAAATGCCGCATCAAGTACTAGTGTTTATTCGGTGAACCGATAGAACCAACTCTTTACCCTGGTATCCAAAGTAAAAAGATCAAGTAAAATAAAGGTACAAGTTATTTTCAAAAAGAAGCCGAGATTGTATTTTCAGGTTAGATAGTAGAGAGAGAAAATGCCAAACGTCCTCGAATACAACATCACATATTAAATGATGATGATTTTGAACCATTATCCAAAGAATCAATTAGCCCTGACGAGTTCACTGATTCACGTGTAAAAATGAGGCTACCGGGAGGACAAACAAAACCTCTGATTGATGCCGGGATTAAGGAAGGATCTTTTAACTAAAAGGTACAAGAAAATGAATATAAATAATTTTGTATGTAAATATAATAAATTCAAGTATGTAAATACATGATAAAGTCTCTCTAAAAAGATGTCTCCATTAACCCTCCAAGATAAGGAATACTCTAAAATATATAAACAATCAGTGTTGATATGACAACCACTAATTTTACACCCCCATTTTCTACTCCGGGACATAGAAAGCGAACGCCCCGTGAGCTCTAAGTATATATATAAGTGTTTAGATTATGAGCGGAACTTTCGCCACTTTACAGCTCTCCATTCCATGTCTCGCTAATAACTTTCGAGCGTATTGTTCCTGCGATAACTTCAAGGTGCTCTTGTTAGGGTTGCTGATGTTTATTCCGAGAAATAAATCCGTCTTTACAGATTTCAATTTGTATTTTTTGTGTAAGGCTGCCATTAGACCTTGTACCTTACCCTCAATTGGTCCCATGACCTGAATATCATCGACGTGAATGATAACGAATAGGTCTTTGCCCTTGTTTGTGTAAAGGCATACGTCAGCCTCCGTGGGTAGCATTCCTTGTGTTTTCAGAAATGTCTTCATGTCATCATACCATAGGGCTGCAGCTTGTTT
>PEDP01000970.1:0-15239 GCA_002918395.1 Erysiphe pulchra | reverse complement strand
TCAAGAGGCAGAGGAAGACCAGATGTGAGCTGTTGATGTCCAATAAAAAGCTCCATAGAAAAACAATATACCTAAGCTTGGGGTAATTGTGACAATCCGAGCCGTAGATATAGTTTTAATTAATTCTAGAAATACTTTGTTTCATGGAACATCAAGATGGCCCTAAAGTCATAACTCGCAGAAGTATTAAATGGCAATTCGACGAAAGATTTGTTACAGTATTTCATGAAAGTTTGGAATGCACCAACAAGCGTTGAGTTTTCTGGTCGATAGAACAGCTGTAGTACCAAGTGGTTTACTTTCATTCCTATCGGTAAAAACATTCTCAAATAAATCGAGGATACGTAGCTCCCATATACGGATGGATTTGCCAATTGCTACATCAGTCAACACCTTCATCTTGGCTATTTGAAAGGTAGCAAGACTGATAGCCCCCATCACTACATAAAGATGTTTATACCAGATACTACAGGGAATTTATTCACCGTAGTATAGAGAATTCGTATCGCTTTAGACAATCTAGCGGTAAACCTCACACTGAATAATATCAGCTCAACACATCGCCAACCATCACAGCATGAATCTTGAATCGCAATAAGTGTTGAAGACTTTAATTCCACACCCTAATCGTCAACAAAATCCCTCGCCCCGTTAAGTTTAGTTTCTACAAGAGCACCTCACATATGTGTTGGATATGGTCAGCCAAGGCACACTAATCGTACGTGTGGTTCGTACGTGTGGTAGACGATAAGCTAGATTCAAAGAATGATTTAATTTTTTATAATGAGGGCAAACTTACACGAGAATAATTTATATGTGATGGATGGTTGAACAGATATATGTGGTGGATTTTAGGATTGTATTTTGACTTGATGACAACTGATGACAACTGATACTGATGTCTACAGAAACGAATTGAAAGAGACCCCTGTAGCAGTTGCTATGACAATGGGCCAGGGGAGTACAGCTTCTGCTCCAATTAAAGACACCGAAATTATGACATAATATTGAGAACTGGTGCACGGATAATTGCTGGGGTTTATGGCCATGTAATTGGCTTATTTTGGCAGGGGGTACAGAGCAGCAATTTACAGGGGGTACAGATTAGCAATTACCTTTAATTGGGGATGATCTTATGATAGCGATTCTGAAATTCTCCTTGCCACAACCTCTCAATAGTCACGACGCCCATAGATATGTACCCTAGATAAGAAGCTTGTCATTGTGATCCAAAAGATACTGTCGCTAAATAAGCAATGCATATATCACATGTCGATTATCAATTGTTGAGATTACGACAGTGATAAATAGGGGTTGTTGAGTAAACACATGTAGAGAAAAATATGTATATAGATAGATCTTAGACGCAGGAAAGGAGAGAGATAAGAGAGAGACAGAGGAATATAGGAATACAATCATTTACTTACAATTATCGACTTCGTGACGAACCTGATGACTTCGTGACAGCTATCTAACTGAAATATATTATATATATTTCTTACCAACAGATACCAAAATGTTCAAATGCACAGTTAATTTCCTGTGTAAATTGTATTGTAGCATCTACTTATAGCATCTGCTTGTGGCCTACCATACTTCTATCTAACATTCAAATATTTTAAGGCTAATGACCGTCTTAAAAATCCGATACTTACATCCATTAATGGTTCAGGCATGCCAAAGCCACTAAGATTACTGATCGTAGTAAGAAACATATCGTTGGAGTCCTATCCCTAGAAGTACTCTTCAATGAAGGTAGACTACGCAATGCACTAGTAAAAATATGAAGGGATAAATTTTTCCATAAGACGCAGTCCATACGCGCATTTCGAGATAGAGAGAGGAATGCCCCTTGAGTTGAAGTCAAGATATCCTGATGTGCCGTTATTATTTACAGGCTCTAGTCGTGTTTCTAAAGTCAGCTTTTGATGCAAATACACGCAGGATGAAGAGGTATATTAGTTATCCCGGTCAAGACAGTATCTGCTAATTTCCTCTTCTCACTTTTCTGAGCTTTCCTAAATATCTCCATTTATTGTGTAGCATTCACTAGCATCATTTCTTTTTGCATAAGTTGAGAGGAATGAGTCAGAAACTGTGAGGCCTGCACCTAGATCTAGCATAGGTTGACGATCAAGTATTGGTACAAAAGAAACTAGCGGCTTCTTGGATGAAAGAAGATGATACTTGTCAACCAAAAAGACGCTTTCCAGTTCATCCTAGATCCTGTTGATCAACAGCAGGTCTTTTGATAGCTAGGTATAGGCACATAGGCAATTCATATGAGCCCGGAATCGTATGCAATCGCACCTCGATGAAAATATTACCAATAAGATCGGGGGATAACTATATTGACAAGTCAGATGCTTTTACTGCCCTTTTCAGTATCAGTATGGTAGAAGAGTATGGTTTGCTTGATACATCAAATAACGAATAGCATTATTTAAGTATTTGACGTTTGTAATATTGTGTCTCAGTGTGTGAAAGCTTGACGATATCCAATAAGTGTTTAGTGAGATTAAACTTCCTAATTAATTTTTGAAGATAACACAAAATTGACACAACTTTTGGTAAAACTACTTTTTAATTTGAAAAATGGTGCGGTTTGTTTGTTTGATGCTGAATAGCGACGGATTTTAATTCGTACAGCAACGAGAAAGCCAGCCACTTAATATTGATACCCTTGTTATCAATAAGGATTTGCTAACTGTGAGGGCGGTGTGCCATAATAGGTCTAGCGCACAGCCATTTAGTCGAAATGCCACAGCGATTTAGCAATTCCCTTGTATAATTATACGTCTGACCCACAACTTCATTCCTTTAGAAAACCAATACCCTTTTCACTTGGAGGGATAGTGGGTAATTTCAATTGGGCCAGAGAGTTAATTAATTTACATCTCTATCATTTTAAATATGTATTTAAAGTGGAGGTCGTCCTCTTTAAAAGGATCTATTGATTATTCTCATTTTCCATCATTTTTTGACTGCAGTGAGTGAGCAAAGCATACATCCTAATAAACTATACCCCAAATAGAGTTCTAAAAAACGAATTTTCCCTCTCTCCTTTCCTCATTCTCCAAATTGAGAGATATAAAAAATGCAGCTCCACGTATCCAAGGTTCTTATGACGTTACTTTACATAGGATACGGTTTCGCAATGGAATCGGCAATGAAACAGGGAGCTGCAAGTGTTCAGCAACAACTTATGACTTCTAGTACGGATGGAAGCTATCAACAAGCAACAGTGACCTGTGGAGATAGGCTGTATACTAGGAAAACAATAAAAGAGGCTGTGATGAGGGGCGTAACAGAGCTAAAATCGTACTTGAACACTGGTATTATGGGTGAGCAATTAATCGAATATTTTCCCCTGCCAAACGAAGTTTTAGCGTCCAAACCACCCTATTATGCCACCAGCATCATATATCCTAATACTAGTAAGTATGATATTTCTTTTATTTTCCTCTCTTTTTTGGTTCATGTTCTCGAAAACAACAAGAGAATGTATGATTTCTGTTTATTTAAATGTAATTAGTAAATAAAAAATGTAAGATGATTTCTTTTGATGGCATACCGGCTTAAAATATATTAGGTGATCGAAAAGATTTGGTTGTTTTAACTTCGGACGGTAAACTAGTCCACGTTGTCACCGAAGCCAAAATTTTTCATGTTAAAAATCAACGAAGAGTTGAAATCAAACATGTACCCTGTATTGGTAGATTTAAAGACACACATTCAGAAAGATGTAGACTGGGGATAAACGAATAAACATTGATAGTATCACAAGATCAAGTAGGTAGTGCTAGACTCTATCTGTAAGAGGAAGAGTGACATTTTTGATGAAAAGGGTATATTAAAAATGATCAGGATTTTTTTCACAAATAATCATTAGTAAGTCAAGATTAAAATAGTTTTTAGGACTATGATTTTCTGAAGATACTCTTCTATTTTGGAAGCTAGATCTACATCTTTGGATATTTTATGTTTTAATGGTGGCACTCAACATTCTAGTCGAGGAAATTTCTTTGGTCGTTCTGCAGCCGGTTCGATTTTTAGATTTTCTTGCCAAAAGTAAAATTTTCGTGACTTTTAAGATAGCCCTACCATATCTACCCATTACTAAGGTAATTAAGAAATCGTGGATAGACTTATACATTAATCCATAATGCAGATAGTTGTCTCAACAAAACCTAGCTTGTAGCATCCTGTTGTATCCTCGAGGCGCGACACTAACTGGTTGAACATCGAGCACCACATAGTCACAATTAAACCCAACACATTGTAGTGCCACTCGAACCAGTCTAGTATTCGAAACATCTTTGGATGAACGTCGCAGTGGTTGTACAGATCCCTTATTCAACTCGAGGTGTCGATCTTGATTGCAGCCTCGTAGGCACTTTGAATGTTTGCAATCCTATAACGTCCTACTCTAGTATTCGGATCCATTTTCCGTAACAGATTGCAGCAACCTATGCTGTAGAGAAAAATCCAAATAAAAGAATACTTTAAATAGTCGAAAACGTAAGGGGCGTAACCTGTTATTTTCTATTGGCTATATCTGTGTATATATATTTATATTTTAATCTGCAAGGGTACTATCAAGGATTATACCTGAGCATATTAAGCGATTAGCGAGTTGTGACTTGAGCTCCCTAATATGTATTATCATAAACAAAAATGAGAAGGCATTTTTCGTTTCATATATACGATTGTAGACGATTTTCATATTCACAAAAAATAAATATATTTGAGATTTTCTTATGGTAATATATTAATCTTTTGAATCGTCAAAACAATGCTACCGCATTACTAACGGTTACAACTGGATTGCTTGTAGATTTAAGTATAGTTTGATTTGAAATTGTGGACTGGCATCGTTGTGACGATCCAAAAGATTAATATATTTGTTGCACTATGTGATTGAATCGGAATGTCATCTTCTGGCTTGTCAAATGCTGATGGAGAAATCATTGCCCAGGGTAGCAACAATGATAGAGCTCTGGAAATGAAGAGGTTGTTTGGGATATCTGGAGCTTTGGTACAGCTAAGATCAAAAGAAATCGTAGTGCCAGTGTGAGCTACCCATTAGGGGAGCTGAGGGGAAGAAGAATAGGTTTTGACGCCATTAAGGAAAATAATGAATCCCCACCTCCTAATATCGATCGTCAACCACCCGTCCTAAATGACGATGATGAAGCAGAAGATGAAGATAACTATGGTGATGACAAAGACCCAGGTGTGAGCTGGGATAAAAATCTACGTCCTAAAGAGTTAAGACTAGCTAGTAAAACGTTACTCGGTTGGAAAGATTTTGTATAGAAGCCACATCATACAGCATTCCTAGAAGGTGTTTCAAACCGGCTCGATTATAAAGAAGATCTCCTCATATCAATACAGAGTATCGGATATGAGCCTGGAATGAGATTGGCACCTTTGGACGAAATTAAGTTAGCAGGTGCCATCTGCAGAACCACTACCTCTGATGCAAGAACATTAATCAGAGGCATGAAACAAGGAACGAAGATTATGAAACTTTTCGAAGCCACTTTCTAGGAGGTGAGCGAATTGCAACAGGACAATTACTGGGAAGAGCTATCGTCATTGAAATATAGTGACTGTTATATAACTTATGTGACGAAGTTCAAAACCGCCATACACAATTGTAGATCTATGGGAGGTGAAGTTACCTCAGTTCAATCCAAGAATATGTTCAAGGTATCAGCGAGAGAAAAAGCACATAGTTGGCACAGTATGGTGTCTGCTATATCATGATTTCAAAAATGGTCACTTTAACAGTTATACCAGGATTTTGTCGCCCATTTGTATCACAAGACGATAGAGAATAAAGATATTAACACTTTATAAAAGACCGACAAAAGGGGCTCGGTATACTGTATCCAACAAGGCCCCGATTACACATACTATTACCACTTTACGTAGGAGAGATAAATGTCCTTTAACACGGTTTGGAATGTAGCGGTTTGACTTGGAGATTCTTCCTTGACCTGGCTACCATGTTTCTGCCCCATGGTAAGCTATGGGTAGCACAAAAGCGATAGTGGCTTGTCTTAGTAGTCGAGGGAGCACTCCGCTCATAAAATTTCCTAGACTCTTAAGTGCATTTGCTACCTTAAGTACTTTTCCAGCGAGAAGAAGTGTGTGCCATTTGAAGGTCAAATTTTGTCGAAATATACACCAAGCCATCTAGTTTATGGGTGCCTTGGATCTTCGGCCACAGATAAATTGGGCAATTCGACAGCTGGAGTAGAAAGAGGATCTTTATCGGATCGTTTTCGTGAGAAATTTTGTAGTTCAGTTTTTGATGGGTCGAATTTAATATATTCCTCTTGGCCTCAGGATATGGCTTCTTTAATTGAGTTAGTCAGAGATATGCAATTTTCTTCAAGCGTATCATAAGTTGCGAGCAATGCCATGTCGTCTGCGTATCAAACCTCTTTGTATTGTAACCCATTTTGAAAAGAGGGGAGATGTAGAGCATAAAAAGTATGGGGGAAATAGGAAGGCCTTGGGGGAGTCCACAATTTATTCTATCTTTAGGACCAGTCTCACCGTCTAATCAAATCTGTACGGTACGATTAGTTGCAAACGACCCTACCTACCTAATAAGGTTATCTGGCCATCCTTGTTCACGGAGTCGTCGGATAAGTCTACCCGGTAAAACAGCATCAAATGCTCCTTTACCATCAAGTATTATCATACTTGCGGTATACCCTTCATTAAAAGCTCTTTCTATATCATGAGTTAGAAACGTGGTAAGATCTATGGCAGACCTGGACGGGAGGGCTCCAAACTACTGGCTGGCGATGACTCTGTTCTTAATTGCCAATATCCTTTCAATCCCTTTGCTGAGGACTGAGAGGAGTGCGATTGGTCTGTAGGAGCGTGGTGATGAGAGATCGGGCTTTTTTGGCTTCTGTATCATTGTAATAACTGCTTGACGAAAATACCTGGGGTGTTAGCCTTGCGAAATACATCCATTGTATAGAGAGTAAACGTGTGCCTCGATAAGGGGTCATGCATGCTTGAGGATAGCAGTTGTGATTTCATCCACTCCAGGAGCAGTATTTCCGGCTTAGAATATAGAATATTTAACTTCTGCGAGTGTGATTGGCAACCTTGAAGTGCCGACAGGGGAAATGTGTAAAGTGTTTGGAGGGAACTTTCGTTTTTATCACTATGGGGTGCATTATATACATTAAAAATATTTAGTATTTGATCTGTGGGAGAAGTCAATCGGAGGAGTAGCAAGTCTCTGGAGGGCCAGTATATATCTGCTCAGCATATGAGCTGAGTTCCTTTCTAACATAAGTGACTACTCGTGGCCGAAGGGCGGACCAGTCAACAGGAGGACAAAAGATTTAATGTGGCTGGTGTCTTTTAGTAATGCGTCTGGAGAAGTCGCGAAAAACATAGGGATCCTGTACAAGGATGATATCTGCTGTGTTGAGAGGAGCTTCATTCAGAGCAATTTCGTGTGCTTGTGAGCCCCTTCCTACATTAAAGGAGGGGATTGTGAGTCGTTTATTGGAGGAGCTGCAAGCGTATTTAGATCTCACTGGGATTCTACTTGATCCTTGCTCTTCCCTTGATCGATGTTTAGAGCACCATAGGGATTTGTTTGAAGCGGTTCCATATGAGGTGTTGGAAAGGTATGGGATTTGATTGTTGCGTCTTTGTTATCGGCGGGTAGTTCTGGTTCATGTGAGGAAGGGTTGATACATCCTGCCTCTGCTTGTTTCTTTATACGTAACTCGGCGCAGATGCGATGGATCGAGCTCACTTAAGATTTAGTCTTTGTTTTTCCAGGTATTTTAGGTCTAAGGTCGCAATCGGGATCATCGGAGGAATGTGTACCGTGACAATGGGTGCATTTAGGAGGGCAAGTATAATTACCCTAAGCTGCACAGTGGTTTGCATATTCAGATTCTGTGTGTTTGGAAGAGCCACAGGGGCGACACCTTGGGGAAGATGTACAGGTTCGGCTGATGTGCGATAGCCAACGAGAACACTGAACTATGCTTTATCGATGGGGAAGTTCTCTAGTGACATTTCGGCAGCCAAATAAGCAAAGGATGCGAGGAAGGCGCTTTGGGTTCTCAGAAAAACAAGCAATCCAAGATGTGGATGTTATGTGAGGGTAGAGATTATTATCTTGAGAGGGTGTTATAATAACTGGCTTGACCCCAGTGGCAGCAGTCAATGCTTCGGTCATATCTGTTTCAGTGACTGGTTGAAGCTGGTGTTCGAAATTATCATTTATGATGCCAAAACTTCTTGGAGCGTTTTGGATCCTGTATGAAGTCCAGGGCGACGCGTTCTCGATTTTTGTATTACCAAAAACACCCATTGAGGTAATCTGCTCTTTGAGTGCGGAGGATTCACCAGATTTTGGACAGAGAGCTAATCCTGTCTTCGTTGCCTGATCGTTAACTAAAAGATGGTTGTTGGCACCAAGTTTGGCCTTCAAATGTATGTGAAAGTATTGCATATGGTGAGCATGTTTGTCTAGAAGAGGGGTTTCATCAAAATTCAGACTGACTGTATCATCTTGTTGTTGACTTGGCACTGAGCTATCTAAATTTAATATCTTCAAGGTTTGGGAATTATGGGGTTAAGACTTGGCTGGCGTTGTCGAAACGCCATAAGAGTGAGATTTCAAGGAAGATGTAAATAGATCATTTTCGTATAGCATAGGGGATCGAGTAATACGCTCTGAGCAATCAATTGGAAATTCATTGAGATTTCCCTCATTTATGGCTGAAGTAGATGTCCCAGATAGTGGCATTTATTCTTCACATGTAGCACTGTCTAAGCAGACTATGCCAGAGTTTTGAACCATATTTATTTTCTTGACGAAAATAGCGCCCTTTCGCATTGCTTCGATAGAGAGGTTGGGTATTCGATGTTTTAGGGTGGTGTTTTTATTTTGATTGCTCGTTTTCGTAACGCAATTCGCAGCGTCGGGAGGATCAGGAGGCACCCTCTTGCCAGCAATTTGATTTAATTTAAATATACTTCAAATGATATTATTTACATATGAAGGTACTTTTTACACACTTGTTAATATCTCCTGGGAAAAATGCTGTGCAGGAAAGTGTAAAATGTAACTCCGTATATTTAGAAGTCACATGATCATTTTTTTCAAATGCATAATATTGTTCGATTTGGATTTTATTAGGGGGATCAGGATTTCGGGAGATTATTTAATCTTAATCGCTAGGTCCTTCGCTGAGACTATTTACTGCACTTTCCACTGAAAGCTCTTGGAAAATAATTACCTTTTTTGAGCATTACATACGAGCAGTTTCCGTATCTTGCTAGTCAATAACAAGCTTGAACACATCAAAAGTCACAAAATTACCCCTGCGACCAACTTCACCACCAAACTTAACTTCTTCCTCTGTTTATCAAACACCAAAAAGCTTTCATCAGTTATATACAGCTATATAAAATATTAAAACTACATTTCAGAATAAAGAAAGAGGTCTTTTCTGTGTGCTCCACAAAGCTAGCAGAGCAATTGATATTCCTTACACTAAAGAAGCAGCACTTGAATCTGAAAACACACAATTAAAGACACAAATTCATTCTTATTCTATTAAGAAGCCAATATGTGTACTAGTTGGTCCAAATACTGAATTTGCTAACATTGACATGATAATACTAGCAAAGCGATCACAGGGAACAAGAAGCATAAACAAGATCATGTTTTGATGTTGAAAAGGCCACAAAGGACGCAAAATCTCTTCAGTCAGAAGGCATGTGTAGTACATGGCATACAGATGATTAGTTGTTGATAGATAGTACTTATTTTAAGGGTATCTATGTTTTAAAAGTGTGCCTCTTCTAGGAGGGCGCTGCCTCCCAGAGTCCAAGCTTAATGTACTTACTCTGTTATATCTGCCAACACAGAGTTCACGTCTGGTTTTCACTGTATGTTGATTTTCAGGATCAGTAATTTTGGTCTCGGTGACCATGGAGACTATTTGACCATCCATATTGAAAACGACCAAATCTTTTTGATTACCTAAGCACTTTTAAGCCGAAATGCTATCAAGAGAAACCGTTTCATTTACTTGTAAACAAACAGGAATCATACTTTTTATTTTGTTGTGCAAGAGTATGGACGGAAAAGGTGGAAAGTAATAAAGAAAAGTCACACTTACTTAAATTGGGAGGTAAGATGCTGGTGGCAAAAAAGGGTATTCTGTTATCTAAATCTTCGTTTGACTCGGGATAATATTCGATTAATTGTTCGTCCTTTCTTCCAGTATACATGTACAATTGTAACTGCTTTACGCCCCTACTCTTAGCTTCATCGATTGTTCCCCTAGTATACGATCTATCTCCACAAGTCGCTATTACTTGTTGCTGGCTTCTAGTCTTAGGACGTCGTTGAACGCTTGGAGCTCCCTGTTCCATTGCCGAGCCGTATCCCGCATAAAGTAGCCATAACGTCAAAAGAACCTTGAATGCGACGAGTAGCATTTTTAATTTATTTCTAAATTCAGGGAATGGGGAGGGGAGGGGAGAGGAGAGAGAAAATACTGGTTTTGTGAGATTATTTGAAAGGTGTAGCTTATCAGAAGGCAAGTAAATAAATTGATCTATTCAAAGAAAACCTACACTTTATATATATGTAAAATGACAAAAGTATAAATTAATTAACTCTCCGGCCCAGACAAAATTGTTCACTATCTCTACAAGTGAAAGGAGGATTGGTTCTTCCAAAAGGAACAAAGTTGTGAGTCAGACTAATAATTATATAATATCCACCACGACACTACGTAAATAATCAAAACGCTATTAAAATTGAATTCTTATCAACATTCAATCAGCAACCAGTAATTTTGGCAATGGAATCAATAAAAGTGAAACGGCTGCTGGTGCTGCGTGTTACTTTTCTCAAAGTACATTTCAAGAAAGACTGGTAGTTTTAGAGCATGGCACCAAAGATCAGCAACATTACCAGTGATTGAGCTGAGACTAAGAGGAATTCCTTGCAGACTGGATTTTGCAATAGAATTGTATCAGCTTTGGGCAAAAGTTGATGATGATTAAAGATTTCCTTTGGGGCAACCATACGAAAGACGCGAATATAGCCAGCTATTTGGCCTGTTAGAACAGGGGTTCGGATTTTAAGCTTCCTGCCGACCACCTTCGCTTAAATTCTGCAGCTTGACGAAGCGAAGTAATTTTATATTTTATCCGGCAGCCATTTTGTCGCTTAAGCTTGGTAAATATCGCTTATTGAATAGACTTAAGATAAGCGTGCTCGAGAATATGTACGTACCTTGCTAAGTCTCGCGTTGGATCATTATAGCATCAAAACTTGAAATTATCTTGTCATCATAAACCACAACTATGCAGCTTACAGATTTCCTCTATGCGTAAAGGCTTTAAAGATTCATCTACTCGTCAGATAATAAGCACCCTCCTATTACTCATTTATGACCTCTTCCATACACTTAGATTAAACTTCGGTCTATCTTTTTCTCCTGTTCCAAGGATATGATATGAAATCTTTTTAACTTTCTTTCGCCCATCACACTTAGTGCTACTCAGATGGCCCTGTGATGTTATCAATATGTATTCGTTTGTCCTGGATCCATCTTATTCTGGATCGTTCAATTGATACCTTTTTTTTTAAAAAATCATTGATTGGGTATGCAGCTTTGAAGCAATGACATAGTGATAGTGATCATTCACGTTTTAGATGTGTCAACTTGTTCATTTGCTACATCCATGCCTTAGTGTTCATTTGTAGATGCTACTACGAAGTACAATTGCTATTCCTTCACAAATAACCAATTTCATTCGGAGACATCGATCCAAGGAAACTAAAAACTTTGGTTTATCCAGACGTGCCTTCATCATCTTGTAAATACCCACCTTCTGAAATGTGATTATATGGATCGGTGTCTAAATAACTTTTCCCCATCCTGTCTCGTGTGGGATTAAAGCCCAGTCTACTGTCACTCTTTTTGTAAGAAGGGCCTGGACGGTAGACCACTTTACCATCCGAGCCAATCCATTCATACTGGCTAATACAGGCTTCGTATTTGTATTCAACATTTCGTCGATTCTGCACATGAATAATTTTGGTTTGGGTGACCAGTTTGGCTATATCACCATCGGCAGTGAAAACGACCATACCTTTTCGATTACCTAATTTTTTTTTTCATTTTTAAGCCGAAGGACCATTTAAGGAAGGACGTCTTGCATTTTTCATTCACAGGTAAATAAACAGTAATCATACTTTTTTTCTGGTCCACATAGAAAAAGAGGAAAGGAAGGAAAAAATCATACTTACTATTACTGGGATAAAAGATGCTTGTAGCATAGTAAGGTGGACTGAACTCTATAACTTCGTCTAGCCGGGGTATATATTGGGTAAAATGTTCAGCCTTAGTACCGCTGTTCGAGTAGATTTGTAACTCTTTTAAACCCCTCTTTAAGGCCTTTTTAATTGATCTGGTGGTATACTTCCAATCCTTGCAAGTCACCATCAATCTTCTATAACTGCTTTTCGTGTGAGGAGTCCTTGGTGGTGGTTGAATACTAGCATCTCCCTGTTCCATTGCCGAGCTGCATCCTACACAAAGTAGGCATATCATCAAAAGAACCTTGAATGCGTGGAGTAGCATTTTTATATTCCCAGATTGGGGGGGCGGGGAGAGGAGAGGAGAGAGAGAAAATGTTTGTTTTGTTGTAATGTATGTAGAGTGTAGTCTATCAGAAAGTAAAAAAGTAATTTGATCGCATACTTTACTGACTCACTGCAGTCAGAAATAATGGAGTGTAAGATTGTGAGAATGTGAAAATATATATATGTGAGCATGCATCAACGATAAATAAGCAAATAGATTAATCTTCTCGAAGGAGTAGGTAGACCTACACTTAATGTACATATTCAAAATGACCAAGATGTAGGTAGATTAGTTATCTCTCAGACCCAGACAAAATTCTTCTGTCCCTTCAAGTGAAAGTAGGAATGGTCCCCAAAGGAATTACATTATGAGTCAGGAAAACAATTATACTATACCCACTCCAACACTGATCACTGCGTAGATGACCGCAACGTGACTAAAATCGATTAATTGTGAGACCACGATTTAACAAGCAATTTGTAAATTTGGCAATGGAATCTGTATGAGCGAAAGAGGCTGTTGGTGCTGCGTGTTGTCTTCCTCAAAGTACATTTCAAGAAAGGCTGGTAGTTAAATTACGTGAAACCAAATCTCAACAACAGTACCAGTGATTGAGCTGAGACCAAGAGGAATTACTTGCATATTGGATTTTGCGAGAGGATTACATTGGAGTTGTTGACTGTATTCCATACATAGACTTTTATTTCTATGATTATGAAGAGCTAATGATTAGCGCTAAGAGGGCGCTAGCGCTATAATCAATTATTATAAAGGTTTTTACCTAAAACCCTACGACTACTCGATATATATAACAAAGTCTCATTCAGCCATCAAGGGGATGGTGACGATTGTAATTTCATAATAACCGACTTATGACTAATCCACTAAAACATAATTAGCTAGACGAGGGTTTTCGCCCTCTTGTATATTATATCGCTGACAATTATGTACTTAATCATCAGTGGAGCATTGGATGGGCATTTTGTCACTCTCATAAAATTTGAGTTGAACTAAACTTAAATACTAATCATACTTTGCCAATCAAGTAAGTTTTAAGTTGAGGTGTTGAGTTAGACTTATCTAACTTAAAAATTGTGTTCGTTATTATTGAATTTAATATCTGACAAAAAAATGCCAGAAAACCGTTAAAATCAGTGAACGAGTTCTGAATGGTTCATACTCAGCTCATCCATTTGCTTCGTTCATAGCTCTTATGGGGCTCAATTTCTTTTGATATCCCTTTTTTTTAAAAAAGCTCTTTGTTCACAGTCACTATCAGATACCGAAAAGGAGACAACAGCTTAAGCCAGCAAATCTCTACGCATATACCAACGCAATAGAGAAAAGTAAAGGGCAGAAAAACACTGCTCCGAGAATCTTTTCCACTAGTGACTTACCATGAACAATTTGGGTAGGCACTTCTCCCTCGTATAAATACTGAAGTTGTGACAGACCTCAAGTAGATTTTTCAATAGGCACAGAAAGTTTATCCTCTTACTTCTCTAGTTTTGCTGTTCATCTAAGATATCGCAATCGAGAGCATAGAGTCACCTTGCCTGCGAATCGCATTAAGGACTTGATTAACTTTTACTTATGATACCGTAAGGATATGACTTTTTCTCATAATTCTTCATTTTGGTATCGCCGAGCATCGGAACTTAATTTGGCAGTCAAAATAATTTTATCGCAGATTTGCTCGCAAATAACGGATCAGCTTTTTAAATGCTTGATTTACAGCTTGATGTCGTAGTCGCCGGTTTACCAAATGGATCATAGACCAGTATGTATCTTCCAATGTTTTTTGAATCCTGAACATCGAATAATATATAGGTTATTAAGCTGTGCAGCCCTCAACAGGAGACGCTATTTGTACAACTATAGGTCTCGAAAGACATCTTGTATGGAGGGGTTTGAAATAGGTCAGGTTACAATACCTAATTATTAACCTTGAGGATTAATAATAAATATAATTAATAATTAAGCTGTTGAGGCCTGTTGGTATTATTCCTAATTAGAACCCGATATCTACACTATATTTTGAAAAACTGGAAAAAAGGAAACAAAAAAGAAATCAAAAATGTAACAGATTCTTAACTTTGAGAAGAAAAAGACCTGAAGATTTAATGTCTTTAGGGAAACATTAAATTTTTACGCCCTTTTCTATTTGGGTTGAACTAACCATACTACCCCTAAATACTATTCATACTACCCCTATCAAATTTCTTTTTTTTAATTGGCTCGCTAACCCATACCCCTGCTTTGTTTATTTCGTAACTCATGTACTCTGTTTACTTACTAATAAAAGTTGATATCTTCAATTTTAAATTAGCATTACAACACCATTCAAGCTACAAAGTGAAGTACGATACCATAATTGCACTCAGAAATAATGATAATAAGTTTTTTCTCTTGCGAGAAATGTCTGAAAGAGGCTTTTCTATTGAAAATATTTATCAATTACTATGTATGTATGACCCTCTTGCAATAAGCTTCTTAATGGCAATATACTACTGGAAGATTCAAACCGACCTAGGTTAGAAAGATAGAGATTGACGGATTAACCAGTTA
>PEDP01000969.1:0-15255 GCA_002918395.1 Erysiphe pulchra | reverse complement strand
CTACGATCGGTTTATTTTCTGTCGAATTTTCCGCTGTTTCTAATTTTTTTGGTGAAATTTTGAAGCGCGGTAGGTTTAGTCGAGAGGAAAGTGCATCATCAGTGATGCCAGAACAAAGACATCCATTATCAATTAATGCTTGAATCATTGTGGTATCATTAATTAATGCATTTACTAAAAATGGGTTCGTATTCATGCTATCTTCTCAACTTCTACTACCTTGTAGCTCCCAGACGCGACTTTAGCTGGGAGCATCTAGTTTTCCGTCAAATCTTCCTTTTTTTGCAAGGTTTGCACTCCCTCTTCTTCATAGGCAGATGGATCAATTTCTTCTAGAACTATGAAATTTACTTTTGGAGCCTTCTTATGTGGGTTTCGGGCTGGCAAAAGTGGGCAACGTTGACTTGCACATCCAATCCCCTCACAACGAAAACAACGACCTTCACTCCTTACTCTATCTATCTGTGTTGGAGTTTTCCACTTCGCCCGTCGCTGAGGCCCATTGAAAAGCCTAGCCGAATTGATGCCACCCATAATAGTATCACTAGAAGAATCGAGTTGTCCCACCAATCCTAAACTACCATTAAAACTCCCCTTTTTGTTAAAGGACTCCGGCTTAGAATCTATGTAGGTAGTTGGTTCTTGACTACTTCTTTGAGGCTGGAATTGTCTATTTTGGTTACCTTTTCTTCTTGCATCGACCATTTCAAGTTGTTGGGCTACTAGATTGACGATTCTTACAAATTCATCAAAATTGTCGTCTGGAATTAGGTGATTTCCTGTCATGGTTCTAATTAATGCATCACACAGTGCAGCCTGAAGCATAGAAGTTTTGTTTCTATCGTCCCAAAAATCGCTTCGAGCTTCTGTCAACTTATTACACCAGGCTGCAATAAAGTCGGGCCACCGCTGCCCTTCCCTCATTTTCATTGCATGGAGCTCTGTGTTTGCCCGTGCTACCCTCAATGGGTCAAGGTTTAATCTGTCCAGAAATTCTATAAAGTCCTCTGGCTTTCGAGTACTATTTACTCCTCCTGCCTCATAGAAAGGACCAGCTCTTTTTAACGCTGCACCTTTTTAGGCTCCATATATCATAACGAACGCTCTTGAGTCATCATATCCGAAAATATTCCAGTCCATACGAAAGATTTCCAAAACGGCCGTTCTCCATGAAGGGTACGTTGAACGATCTCCGATGATATTCCGGCAGTTTAGTTGGTTTCAGGCCTTTTCCATAGGAGGGTGGGGGATCTTTTTCTATTGTCACATTGTTGGAACTTTTGCGTTGTTTAGCAGTAAGCAAATGAAATTGCTCCTGTAACTTGTCGAATTCCTCTCTAGTAACTGATGTAGCCATATGTATCAAGTCTCTAGTTTCTTTTAGATTGATTCCTTTAAAAGATTTCTGAAGGTCCTCAATGCTCATTAAATTGTATATAAATTGTTTTAACTGATATTTATTTATATATAAATATGTTTGTATATAAATTTTCTTTTATAAATAATTTGACAATTGGGGCTGACTGAAAACTGATTTCGATTTCTGAGTAAGCTTTAATATAATTGAGAACTGATTTATCTGAAACTGCTGAGCCTGAAAACTGATCTCTGAATATAGGGGAGTGAAAATATATGTCACGGTTTGAGTATTGAAGCTTGAGCATTCAAATAGTAGAAGCAACATCAACTCCTAGAACCATTGCGTACAGTTCCAAAGCTAGTACGCTCCGAGTCACTTTTAAACATTTTTTTGAGCTCCAGTGTAATTTATTACCTTCGATTGTAAACTCCCCACTTTGTATTTATTCACTAGCCAGTAAAATAATAAATCCAATTTGTGAAGTTAAATCATGGTTGTTTGCAAACGAACCATCAACAAACACAAATAATTTAGCCTTAGAAAGGTCTATAGGGATATAGTGGAGTCCTTTTTCAATATTATTTATTTGCCATAGCAATCGTTTGTTTAAAAGATTGATTTCAAGGTCGGAAGGGTTTTGGCGTTGTGCTACAATTGATAAGTCATATGCGGCTTCAGGTTTGCATATTCCAGCTATATATGCCCCTCGAGCGCGCTGAGACATATATTCTTCTTTTAGCGATGAAGATTTAACGTTAACTAGTCTGATTTGATTGCCTTGGCCTTTTGTTGACATAAATATAGAATTACCTTTTAATGTCAGTTTACTGCCATTAAATATTAGTGGTGCTTCTATCGTCAAATTTTCGATAGGTTTAGATAAGAAATTTGCCTTTTCCGGTTTTTCTTGCTCACGCCTTTTGAAACTCTCATTTCCAAGAATAAGGGTATCGTCAGTTTGGATCCCTACAATGCCAAAATATTCTTTTTTGTTGCTAATAAGCAAACGAGGATCATATTTAGACGTTTTCATTGAAAGATTCTCCTTGTGGTGATTTTGATAAGTACGGAACCAGAATGCACCTGATTCCGGTAAGCCGTAAAGCGGTCTAAGCATTTGCATTATCAATCCTCTTTTTGTTGTGGTCGCAATTTCTTTTAGTGGTTTAGCGTAAATTTTTCGGTTTAGAGGGAACTCTGATTGAAAATACGCCTAGGAAATATCGCGTAAGTAAAGCTTGAAATTAGGAAGAAGTCCTAGGGCAATTGCCGCGACAAGACGTTGGCTACATCGTTGTATAGTAGGGGATTGGGTTAAGATTTCGTGTTTATCACCATCGTTGTAAGCCTGGACAACTAGTCGTGACTTTTCATATGGATGACTTGTATCTTTCCCTTTAATTTCATCCACAAATCGTGAATTAAATAAATAGCCTCACATTTTTCATGGTAATTGAATCATGCGGGACAAATTTAAAGACATCTTTTTGGACAAGGCCTTCGATTTCTTTATGTCTACTGTGTTGAAATGGCTCACCATCTGTAGTGATAATACCTTAGTTTCTCAGTAACATTGCAAGCTCTATATCAAGTTTCTCTTTGCTACTAAGAAATGTTATAAAGATGGAAATGGCATTGATATAAGTTGTTCCTAGAAGTCTTTCATTATATCGTGCAGGTCTACATCGATCTCGCGGAGGGGTTTGTCTAACTATGACATTATTTGGCGATACTTTGGTGTTTTCTAGAGGTATATTTATATCATCTTTCAGATATGGCTTAACCACTGTGGATCAAAAATTTGTTGGACCATGCGGCGTGTCGACATTACAAGATTCGCCATCTATAGCTAAAAGCTTAAATGGTCCAGTCCAACCTCTGTTTTCGCGCCAGACTTAAACATCTGATTAAAGTGGAAGATCATGTAGCTCTGTTGTCACAGGCCCATTTCTCATACGTAAAACATCTTGTACTTGTCGACTAGCATGGCATTCACGAACTTCCTTCATAGCTTATTTGATAACTGCTGCACGTTGTGTAATAGACGCAGCCGGTGGATCAAGCTCCGATAACCTGGGATACGTCCCAAACACAAATAGGTAGGGACTAGGCCGTCTGGTCCAGCTGTGTCGTTTATAGCCTTAACGACCATTTGGAGCATCGTATGCCTGTCAATACCTTTATTTTTAAGTTCATCGCTGATAATTGAATATGCTCTTCACAACGGAGCATGATATCTTTTGACAACCCCAACAGACTGGTGTGCTTCAATAGGAACCTCTTTTATAGAAATTGACATAGAAGTGGCATATTGACGGAATTCAGATGACGAGAAGTTCGTACCCGCATCATGAGTTATAACATCGAGCGGAACAATATATACGTCAATCCAACATGCGCGTAATGTATCCCACATATGTTGGGCGGACATATTTTTCAGTCACCTTACAGCTTCAAATCTCGTAGCCTCATCAACAATATGCAGTGATGGCTGTCCATCAATATACATCACGTCAGTAGCAATCATGTGGTTAAATTCACAGTCATCTTTTAGGTTAAACTTGAATCTCCTAGGAGATCTACTATATTTCTGACAAAATGTACAAAATTTAGTAAGACGATCAATTATTTTTGCATCAAATTCATGACCAGCACGCTGTAGTAAGTGGGTCAGCCGTCGTGCTGATGGGTGACCAAATTTTCGATGTAATTGACGTATATACGTCTCATTTGAATGACATTGCGCAACTTCACAATCTGAGAGGAGGTATGGCTGAACTATTGATGTTGTAAGATTGTCTAACTACATGAACGGGTGTCCAAATTTACAAATAACAGGTATTTTTCTGTTACCTTGAACTAAGATATTACTTAAGTTTCGAAGTTCAATCCGCATTTTATTCATATCACGTAGACTCAACAAAAAAGGGGTATCAGTGTTGAGTACATGAAAAGTCAGGGTCCCAATCGGTGTATTTATATCCACTGTTCCAATTGACATGACCATAGTTCCAGCGCCGAACTGCACATTCGCTTCACCTGCTCTTGATTTGTTGAGGCAAATATGACTACGTAATCTCTTGAAAGCTTGAAATTGAGCATATCCCGCTGTGGACTATTGTGCCGCACTGGTATCTATAATAATGCCTTGAAATATATCTGATAAATAGCGCTTGTTACTGACATATATTTGCTCAAATTTTTCGTTATCGTAAGGCGGTAATCTTGTTAATGCATGTTTTGTTGAAAGTTCATTAAGTATTGATAGGGCTGAATAACCATCAATAGAGCCAAGCGATGTTAAGTATGATGAGCCTGTATCTAGATTTTGATTTTCAGAGAAATCATCATGATCATCATCTGATGTATTACAAATCATAATAAATAAATCGTAGTCATCAGGACCATTATGTGTTGTATCCAATTCATCAGAAACTCCTTCAAACTCCAGGACGTGCCGTTGTATATCTTTGTTGGTATATGGTCTATTGTGATGCTGCAGTCGTTGTTTGAAAGATTTTAATGCTGCTTCTCGTTCATTTTGTATATGACAGTATTTCGTGGTTGAGGAGATGGTTGTCGAGCATTCAATGATTGAGGGTGTGGATTAACCGGATAAGATAGTAGGTGAATATCAGATGGGAGATTATCATGGAAGTTAGGGACTATATTCGGCTTTAGTGTTGGTCGAGTGTGGAAATGGGCTTGGTGTGGTGCATTATCTATGAATCTCCTTTTGGGTAGGGTCGATAGTAATCCTCGGTCTATTGTCTTTGGTTTCTACGAGACTGCCAATGCATAGACTGAGGCTCTAGGGGGCGGTTTTTGGCTAGAAGATTGGGATTTGATAGAGGTATGCAGCTACTAAAGTCCTGTTGGCAATACTCCGTGTTATCTTTATATTCGGTTTCGTCCACAACTTCTATCGTTGGTTGGATGTAGCCCGAATGGTAATCTTCGACTGGTTTTTTATACACTCTTGATGTATCAAATCTTTGGAATTCGCTCATTTCTGATTTTTTTCCTTTTCCATTGAAGATTGAAGATTGAATCATCTGAATTTTTTTAATTCTGCCATCATTTGAGCCGATGGTGAATGAGGTCGTGAATTTATTACGGACATTCTTTCTGACCGATAGTCAGGATGGTGGCGAGGTTCGTCCTTTTCAATTATTTCCTTTACCTCTTCCTGAGTCCAAACATGTTGAGAGACCTCATTTGCAGTCTTTGCTAATTCTCCAGAAATCGATATTCGTGAAGCTTTGTAAACAAACACACCATTCTCCCTGAGGTAGTTACGGAGGTCTGTGATCGCTTCTCGGGATGGTATATCAAACATTTCCTTGGTCCAATCCTGGAAATTATCAGTGAATATTTTCCACAGTCTCTCGTCCCGGTAACGTCTTTTTCTTCCTCTTTGTATAAAGTTGACAATTTAGCCAGAAAGACGTAATTCGGTTAAGTTTTCGGCATTCTTTGGATCAATTATCTGGCCGGATTCGTACGTATCCTAGCTGAACGTTGGCTCGTAAGAGTTGTTGATAGAAACCGATGATATTGACATTTTTTTAATTATTTTTCTTAAGTATTGATCGATAATTCTCGCTGTACAAAATTTTTTTTTTAAAATTTTTTTGCGTGGTGGACGCAGACTCAAATGCTAATCGGATTCTCGAAGTATATATGTCTTTGTCTTAATAAAACTCCCCAACCTCCTATCAATTTCCCTATTTGCGTGAAAAAGGCATAGTCACACAGATACCCGAGGGAAATTTTGTTGAATAGCAGCTATCTCTACCGCATCTTTGTAACAATGAAAGAAAATTGGGTTGAAATCGTAACTCTTCAATTTTTGAGGGATCTACCGAAGTATTCAGATTATAGAGCCCAGATCTGTAGGACGGGATGTCAAATTTGAATTGGCGTTATCTCTCTTCGAGCCGTCAAAGAAATATCAAAACGGAACGCCTAATCCATTTACCTTTGCTAATACTCCAGTGGAAACTAAAAGATAGTAAATTAAAAAATTTACCTGAGTAATTGGTGACATGTATAGCATCAATGGCTAGCTCTCTTCAGTCCTACGGAAAAGTTTCAAGATTGAGCCCTGATTAAAATTGCCAGACCACGCAAATTATGTTGTGTAGATCTGATGATCAAATGTATCTTCTTGCTCTGCAATAAATTTCTCAGCAAATTTACATGTATCTTAAACTCGTGTCCAGAGATTTGGATTAGCCGTAAATCATTGGTAATGTTCTTGTCTTTGGGACACATTCCATACGTTTGGAATGCCAGATGTTCGCAAATCATGGCGAATCTCTGATGATGTCTTCTTAAATTGTAATTTTTCTATAAATACAATTAACCTGGGTGACAGGCAAATTTTACTTTGGGATCCATGGTAATCGTAACGCAAACTTACGAAAATTTGACGGTATGACAACTGGTCTTCAACATGCTCTGATATGCGAATCGCTCCATCCGACTTCGATCAAATTTCCCTGATACTTCTGATTTTGGCTCACGTACACTATCCTGGCTACAAAAATAGTAAAAGATTGATTCGTCGAAAACTTTATGTAATCTGAGATTTGTGGCAATTACTTCTGTAGGCTAGTATTACAGGACAGCTCAAAGTTTCGATATCAAACAATAAATAATTTCAACCGTCTACTTCTATCTCAGGAAGAGCGCGTTTCCTAGCATTTTTAGAATAAGTCTTCAATGACTTGCCTTGTTTAGTGTAGCCAAATTTGCTCGCATCCACATTTTGATGGCATTTTGAGCAATAGAGAGTATTTACTTGTGATTTGATCCTTGTAGATGCTGATATACGATTGAGATGACAATTGAGCGGCTAATATGGACAGTATAATTCGGGAATTGATTAGTGCAAGTTAATTTGTCAAGAATAGGAAATAAACTGTCGCGACTTATTTTGAAAATAAGCTGGCAAAATTTTTGATTATTCTATTGAAAACTTTTCGTGCCATTATTTTAAGTGTTATAAAATCTTTACACGAGGTCCTGTAATTTCACAATGCTGTATACAGGGCAGGCAGATCAATATCTAAACTAACGTCAAAGTCTTTGTGCGAATTAGAGTACTAAGATATTGATATACTTCTTTATTGGATACTACGATACCACATCAATTAATTGAGCGTTTGGTCATTTCCAGAAATCTTCCGTCCCCGAAAATTGTTTTTCGACATCAATCGATTATGTTATTCTCGCACATGCATAAAAAATTTATTGAATTAGGAAATGTAAGGAAATTCGTATAATACTAGGTGTTGTGGTTTCAGACTATGGGCTGCATTCTAAAACTGGTGAGAGGTGAAAGATTTGACGGCTTGAATCCGTTGTTTATACTTACTATCAAATACAAAACACCACTAGCCAAGCTTTCATGACGGCAACATGTTAATTTTACCGATTTAGTATTAAAAGTATGGCATAATTATCAATCTATAAATATGCAACGACAAGACACATACTAGGTCGAGACATAAAACAGGTAAGGTAAATAAATACGCTAAAATATGCATAGTGCGAAAAAAAAAGGTATGAACTAATCATGCATGCACTTAGAATGGTAATCTAACGCAAAAATAGCCCTGTAAATCTCGAATTACCCTGTCTAGCGCGTCTTTAATCCTTTATCTTTGAATAGAATGGCAAGGCATAAATTTTACTTTTTTACCTGTTTTAAGGCTCGAGATAGTATTCATATTCTGCACTAGCTAGCACATCTATTTTCAATACCAATTATTCATAATATGATATAAATTCATACATGTTGCTATGGGTGATACACCAACTTCGCGAGAAAGGAAGTATTCAAAATAAGTATCAGGGTTGGCAGAGCAACAAAAACTGATCCTACACAACACTTGAGCTGTGCATTGACGGAACTTATCGCTATAGCACCAGAAAAATTAGTTTGTATCCCTAGGCACGCTTGTTACTCCGTGGTCAGCTTTACTTCCGACAAGAAATAAGCCCTTCTTTATGCTATCTTTGAAATTAACAATGCTCTGCAGTCAACTCGTAACTAAGACTCTACAAAGATTTACCCGAGGGACTAGGGACTTCCCACCCAGAGCGACAGCGAAGGGTGGAGAGTAGCAAGCGTCATAGTCGTAGCATACGTCATACCATATCCATATTGTACCAGCCCGAACAGGCAAAGGTAAAGTTTACATTGCATAAAGACGCCATTCAATGAATTAAATTATGTGTTTAAAGCAACATTAAAGTAATTGTTTACTTCCGCTTCAAACATGCCACTCGTTTAATATTTTGACCTTTAATTATCACAATTGATTATAAAAATTTAAAAGTTTCTGGTGTAGGTTAAATCTTTAGCATCAAAAACAACCGTGAGAACAACTCTTCTGAATTTGCTTGAATCTGCGAAATTAACCTCAGTTCTTGATCATCATGGATGCCAAGTAATAGACGATATAATTGTCTACAATCATACACTTTGTGTTATTGGAACTACGATCTTCTTAGACAAAACTTGAAACCGCAAAACAGCATAATTATGCTGTTTTTTTCTAATACTGCATCTTAAGAGTTATAGGCTACATTGAAAAGCTGATAATAATTGTTTCGTGTCGGTACTGGCTAACCAGTAGAATTTATGGTAAAGCAATTCCAAACTCATGACTGCGAGTGATTCAACATAAGCCCTTATGTGGTCTTGATCCTGACCATCTCTCTCGCATCTCGAAACAATTTACGAAGCTACAGGATCAAGTTATTGAGCACCAAATGATATTTCAATATCATTACAACCACCTTCCGATAGGCAGCGAAGCTAAATTTGAAAATCTTTGTTATGAAATTAGTACTTGTGACAGACTTGGGTTGGACTTGGTGCATTTATAGTATTAGGGTCAATAGGTTCTAGATCTGAAACCCATACAACGGCTAGATCTAGGGGGCGAATTTTATGCTTTTGGGAGATATTGTCCTTAGATTTAGTTTGAAGGGACGCTAGAATATTATATGTAGACATAATTTTGAGTCTACCAAGGTATGAGCGTTTTCTGCATCATGATATTTGAGTGCTAAACACCATGAGTTCGAGTGAAATCAGTAATATATCATCGATTTCACAGTTAGTTACCGCGCCAAAGCATTTACCCTCACTGTGGCTTTTGATCATCAGACATAAACGTTACTTATTTGAAAAATAGATCAATTGATGTACTTTTGTAACAAACATTTAGAACGTTACTTGCCGGTAAGATTTCATGTTCTACTAATTCTTTAGTGCCTCTCCTTAAAGAGAAGCATAAGACTTTAGATATTGTTGCTTCAATGATTGGCGTCTTCATGCAATCAATGTAGACTTTGCCTTTACCTGTTCAGGCTAGTGCGACATGGACAGGGATTCTAGGATATATGCTACGATCATGACGCTTGCTATTATTTACTCCCCACCCCGAGCGAGGAAGTTTCACGGGTATACAAGTAATGATTGTCAGTATAATAAGGTTATTTTTTGTGGTCACAAATTTCAGTTACTAATATCGAGAAAAAATCAACATCATTCTAAACAGAGAATCGGACAACGAACCATCAGCTGCTATGAATTGGACTGACAGATGAAAAATGACCGACGGAGATTTCACGCCCACACAGACAGTCTTGAGGGCCAGTTTCTCGGGTTCAGGAAGGATCGTCAAGCCGCTAAACCCCCCAATATTTCACGACTCAATTATCCAAATATAGACTATGTACTTGCCTAATTGAGTAACGAGAAAAAACAACCGACTCCTTTGAATCGCGGGTAACGCTAGGATATTTTCATCTCTTGTCAAAGCTGTCTCCGGCTCTAGGGTCTCCAGAATACAGTTCACCACAGCTGACCCCTCCCTCACCATTCTTTTAATATTTTACGAGTTTAATTCACATATTTCCTTTTGGACATGGACATCTTCATAAAAGCATGGGTTTGTTCATTCGACAGCCCATTAAAAAGCACCCTATGGTCCAACGTTACTCTTTTAATAGAAAGGAACAACAGCTACATCAATGGTCGGACCCAATTTTTTTCATTAATACGGTGCTATTTTCAAGAATTATGTTTTATATGTTTAATACTTACCTCCGTGATCATTCCTGAATATCTTATCTTGAATACAAAGTCTAGTAATTTTTGTATTTGTTACCTGGACATACCAAGTACTTATACCTAAATTTATGAAGACTTTGTAGTTCATTACTACTATTGCAAGAAAAAGTCCTGAGATGTTTCTCAAAACGAAGAGATGTACATGGGCAATATTTTTTACTTTTTTAAGTATTCTTTTAAGTCCTGCAGTGACTTTGTCAACATTTTCGCCTGCGAGACCACCTGCAATTCCTTTGGCAGTTAATTCGCCCTATTTAAATGTCTTACTAGCTGCTGGAAGCCGAGGCGGTGGTGGTCATTTAGCCGGCCAATGGCCCAATTTTTGGACGTATGAAATAGCTACAGCTCAGAGTTCTATGCTAATATTCAACCAGAGGCCAGACTGTGGGCTGGGCGGGTCTGATTCGAGTTGATGGTATCGTATTTACTTGGATGGGTGCACCAGGACCGCAGCCTGTGACGCAAACAGCGTTCGAATACACTTCAACTAAAAGCATCTTTACCTTGAATGCCGGATCTAAAGTTGAACTAAAAGTAACTTTTTTGTCTCCGATTACTCCAGGTGACCTTCAGCGACAATCATTAATCTCTTCGTATCTTGACGTAGCTGTTCGATCTCTCGATGGAGTATCTCACAATGTACAATTGTACGCTGATATATCAGCTGGTGAGATATTTAGAACAAAATATTAAAGAATTTACTAACATAAAATTCAGAATGGGTATCTGGGGATAGGAATTCAATAGCGCAATGGGATTTTGGACGCACAAATGATAGTATTGCTTATCATAAAGTTTATAAGCAGACTCAGCTTTTATTCAGTGAGTTTGCGGATCAAGCTGAATGGGGTTCTTGGTACTGGGCTACACGGGATGTATCTAGCCTCACACATCAATCAGGAGCTGATGAGGTTGTTCGAAATACATTTATAAATAACGGCAAGCTTGATAACTCAGAGGACAAAAATTACAGGCCAATTCGTCAAAACTATCCCGTATTTGGATATGCACTAGACCTAGGCCCCATCACTGAGATCAAAAGTACTCTGTTCACCATCAATCTCGCACAAGAACTAGCTATGCAATATGCAACCCCTTCTGGAATAGTTCAGTTACCTTCACTTTGGACAAGCTATTTTCCTTCTGATGAAAATACTGTAAGTTGATTCAATTACACACAAAAGAAAAGGAAAAAAAATTGACTTTAAAAGTTATCTTTCTTTTACAATGATTTCGATACTGCAAGTTCCATGGCAACATCTATTGATAATCAGATTGCCACCGACTCTATTGCTGCAGGTGGCCAAGATTACCTTACCATCACTTCTCTCTCGGTTCGACAAGCATTTGGTGCGACTCAACTTGTCGGAAATAGAAATAAACAATATCTTTTCATGAAAGAGATCAGCTCTGATGGTAACACTCAGACTGTAGATGTTATTTATCCCTTTTACCCGATTATTATGTATCTCCAACCATCTCTTGCGAAGCTTATGCTGGATCCATTATTTGAGAATCAAGAAAGTGGATTATATCCTAAAAAATCTTCTATGCATGATCTTGGCTCACACTTTCCCAATGCCACTGGCCATCCAGACGGCCTTGATGAGCCACAACCTGTTGAAGAGTGTGGTAATATGTTAATTATGACCTTGGCTTATGCTAAGCGAGCCAATGATATACCTTATCTTACCAAACACTACCAAATCCTAAAACAATGGACAGAATATCTTGTCCAATTTTCTTTGATCCCAGCCGATCAAATTTCGACGGATGATTTTGCTGGAAGTTTAGCAAACCAAACTAACCTTGCGCTCAAAGGGATAATTGGAATACAGGCCATGGCCGAAATATCAAAACTCACAGGACAAAGTGCTGAAGCGGCTAATTACACATCTATTGCAGGAGACTATATTTCTAAATGGCAGGTGTATGGGATTACTCGGGAATCTTCAAATCCCCATGCTACCTTAGCCTATGGTCAAACTAATACTAATGTCTTGTTGTACAATCTCTACGCTGATTCTCTTTTGGATCTTAATTTTGTTCCAAAATCTGTGTATGAGATGCAATCTGCATTCTATCCTACTGTAATCGAAAAATATGGGGTACCCTTGGATTCACGACACAAGTACACCAAGAGTGACTGGCAAGTTTGGACTGCATCAATATCCAGCAATGAAACTAAAAATAGCATTATTTCCAGCTTGGCAAGATATGTGCGAGAATCGCCAACTGATACTGGATTTACTGATTTATATGATACTATCTCTGCCGATTGGCCCGCAAATATTACACACTTTATTTCAAGACCCGTTGTTGGCGGTCATTTCGCACTATTAGCATTACGTACATAATAAATAGGAGTATCTTTTGGAAAAGAGGTAGTTGTATATATTTTCACATGTAAATATAGGGGAGTTTAACGGATGAAAAGGAGTTAATACGGAGTTTATGATAATTTAGCTAATGAGGCATGTACATGATAACACAAATAAATCTGTGCATTAATTTTCATATCTAAAGATTAGATATTCATTAAATTTCCCTATGTTCCTATATGAATTGTTTGCCTCAACAAACACAAATTTGCAAAAGGCAAAAATTTGCAGGACTCAAATTGGGCCTTAGGCCGTTAATCTAATTTTTCTTTTCAGTGCCTGTGTCGTATCAGATATTTTCTCCCTACTTTTAATTTTCTAAAAATAATATGTGACAGGTCATGTATTATCTAGCAATGTGTATAATAGGAAATCCCATAGGTAAATCCTATGGACCGTACGTTTTTTTGGTAGGGAGGGGTGGAATGTACAGTACTTCCGTCGTTGTTAAAAAAGCAAAAACTCTAAAGAAGGCAGACGGTGAAGCATTTAAGCGTGAAGTATTCCTATAATAGCCAATTATCACGATCTAAGCCTAGTTAGGATTTATCTTATGTCACTGAGAGATAGTGAGTAATGGAGCGTAGAGATAGGGAATATTTATCAGACTACTGAACTCAATGTGGCATGATCCAGACCCGGATTTGAGTTTGACCAAAGGAAAATAGTTTTATTTTATTTTTTTTCATTTCTTTGCGGATAATTTTGAGAAATATTAATAACCTTATCCATGAGTAGCGCTAAGCCTTTTTTAGAACAAATCTCGCCTAGTTGCCCTGTCTGTCTCACATCTTACATCTCAAATATTTCGGTTCGCAAGTTGCCCGAGCAACAAGATTAAGTTTGTTTTCAACAATTCTAGTAATTTTTTTTAATTTGTACATAAAAAATCAATTAGTAATAGGTATTTCCACAAGTTGGGGACTTATTCCAGCGTCACAAGATGAATCTGAAGCAGTTATCTTTCTCTAGTCTAAACCGAGACGATAAAAAAGAAATTTCGTCTTTCAAGGGTTTTAGACATGCGCTATTGAATAAGGTCGTAGTTGGTTAATTGGAGTGTGGAGTAATTCTTGTCTCTCTTCGTGCTATATCAGGGAAGGCATTCATTATCCTGCATCACAGACAGAGAGAGGTCGTACGTAACCTTAGCATGCCATCAATTGGAGTAATAATCCCTTTCAGAGAAACTTTCTGCATTGAATTCCCCCCCCCCCCCCCCGGCCAGAAAACTAGCAAGGGTCTTTTTCAGACCTTGCAATAAGAGATAAGAGACGCAGAATGTTTAGCCAGCCCCCTCGATATCAGTAATGCTGGGTTGTCTTAGTCTAGAAGAGTCTTTTTTCTTTAAGTATGATCACACTAACCTTTCTTGCACGTGCTGTTCATAACGACATCTCTTAAAATTCATTTCTGCTTTACACCACTTTCAATTATTTAAGTAGTCAGAGTCTCATCCCACAAGGCAACTTGATTTATTTTATTACCATTTTACTCTTACTCAAATTTCTTAAGGGACCTACTCCTAGTCTCAAGTGTTTTACTGTAAGATTTTCAGTTGATAGTTTTGGAAAGTTTTTTATTCAATAGTTTCCCGACTACAAGCTTTTATCAATATCGTAGTCTGAGTTAAAGGGAACACCCTCTTCATCTACATGAAATAGGTACACTACTTCTCAAGTCATAATTTGAATTACTAATAATAAAATAGGCTAAAAAAGGTTATATACCACATAAGCGACAGTGAGATGAAAATGAAAATTTAATTGACCGCGTCATAACAACCATTACCTTTGTTGACGATTTGAGCCAATACTTTCTTTTTGAAGGGACTAGCTGTCACGGAAAAGACCTTTTTATACAAGACCCTGTGTTGTCTTGATTGTTCTCAAGGAAAGATCGTACTCTACGTTGCATTATCTGGCATCGCATCCCTTCCGTTACCGATTGGTAGCACATTCACTATTCAAAATACATATCGACTGTATCGAAGATTCGATTGTCGCATTCAAGGACAAAGTAATCTTGCCAAGCTTCTTCGACGAACGTCACTGATCATTTGGGACGAAGTCACAATGCAGTTGAAGCACAATTTTACTGCGGTTGATCGGTTGCTGCGAGATGTCTGTAAGGATGAAGGCGAGGTGACGTCGAGTAAACTCTTTGGTGGAATTCCAGTGCTGTTTGGAGGAGATTTCGCACAAATTTTACCTGTGATACCGAGGGGGCGACGAGAGCAAATCGTTAATGCAAGCATTAGTTGTTGGTCGAGCTGGCACTTAGTCAAGCCGCTCTTTTTAACTCAGAACATGCGGGTCATTAACGGAGAAGAAAACCAGCGTTTCGCCAACTGGCTGTCA
>PEDP01000968.1:0-15252 GCA_002918395.1 Erysiphe pulchra | reverse complement strand
TATCTAGAGATTCATGTTGGGCTTCGAATCTGAATATTAAGAATGAGTGAAATTTTAGTGAGGAAATCAATTACAAATCGTGCATAAAACTGACGTAAGAAAAGTCTAAAATTAAAATACATAATTTAAATACAGAGTTAAACTAAGTCACAAAAGAGATATTTGAATACCCCTAATGCGAATGATAGCGCGTGGATGCATTTCCAAATTCATACCTCAAACAAACAAAATGAAACAAGGTTTAAATTCTTTGTCCAATCAGAGACGTAATGTATGTTCTGAGGACCAATCAAGAGGCTCCCCAACCGATCAAATATGGCATCTCTAAAATCCATCAAGCCTTAGCGAAATGAGGCTGAATTAATTACGGAAAGAACGTTTGAAGCTCAGAAGGACAATCATGACCGTGTCTACGATATCTGAGTAATTACTGGTAAAATTTCAATTATAAAATGAGTCTTAGACTTAAGTTGTCTCCTGCTTCACGCAGAATTTCAGCTATTTGTAGTATAACACCTACTTTTCAATATCGATGGTTGAGGAAAGTAAGCACAGAAAGCACAAAAAGCAGTGAAGGTCAGGAAGTTGTAGAACATAACCAAAATGGCAATAATAAGAAGATTCGACTGACGTCAGACACATATCCTGATATTAGTAGAGACTCTAGATTTGCACAAGTTAACACAGACCACGTTCGGTTTTTTGAAAGTCTCTTGGGTAAGAATAGTGCTTTCATTGACGGCGTTAGAGAGGATGCTAGAGATGATCTTGAGCCGTACAATGAAGACTGGATGCGCAAATACAAAGGGCAAACAAAACTAGTACTCAAACCTGCATCTACAGAGGAAGTGAGCAAAATACTGGAATACTGCAATAAAAATATGTTGGCCGTAGTGCCACAAGGCGGTAATTCTGGATTAGTTGGCGGCTCTGTACCTGTATTTGATGAAATTATTATCAATATGAGTCGGATGAATACTATTCGGAGCTTTGATGAGATATCTGGCGCTCTAGTAGTCGATGCTGGATGCATTCTTGAGCCAGTCGATGAATTCCTGAAGAAAAAAAACTATATTTTCCCGCTAGATTTAGGAGCAAAAGGCTCTTGCCAAATAGGAGGTAATGTATCTACTAATGCGGGAGGTTTACGGCTCTTGAGATATGGAAGTCTACATGGCAACGTGCTTGGCCTCGAAGCAGTCCTGCCCAACGGAACAATTATGGACGATCTAACAATAATGCGTAAAAATAATACGGGATACGATCTTAAGAATCTGTTCGTTGGAGCTGAAGGCACTATTGGCATCATTACAGGGGTCTCGATCTTATGTGCTCAGCGATCAAATGCAATTAATGTTGCGTACTTTGGTTTAGATTCGTATGAAAAAGTGCAGGAAACATTTAGAGAAGCAAAAAAACAGCTTTCTGAAATTCTATCAGCATTTGAGCTCATGGATGGTAAATCTCAAGATGTTGTCTTCAAAGTCACGAAAAACCAGCGACCGCTTGAGAATGAATATCCATTCTATTGTTTAATTGAAACTAGTGGCTCAAATTCTGAGCATGACAACGAGAAGCTTAGTAACTTTTTAGAATATGTTCTAGACAAGGATATTGTCTCTGACGGGGTTTTGGCCCAAGATGATTCCCAAGCTAAAAATTTATGGGGTTGGCGAGAAGGAGTTCCAGAGTGCTTAGGACACTGGGGAGGTGTTTATAAATACGATTTGTCAATACCCATAAGCGATCTCTATGCCTTAGTAGATGATGTTCGCGATCGAATCGAGGAAGCTGCTCTCATTGGGGAGACCGATGAATTTCCAGTTGTGACTGTTGTAGGATATGGACATATGGGTGATTCAAATTTGCACTTAAATGTTGCTACTCGACGCTTTGATAAGAAGGTTGAAGATATTTTGGAACCATATGTATATGAATGGGTTGGTAGGCGTAATGGAAGTATTAGCGCTGAACATGGATTAGGCTTAGCAAAGAAGAAATATATCGGATATAGTAGAAGTGATACTATGATTAAACTAATGAAACAGATAAAAAATCTTTATGATCCAGTGAGTTGTCCTATCTTTTGCGTAACCATTGATTAATAGTTGCAGAATGGTATCATGAATCCATACAAATACATATGAAAAAACCAAAGTTCAGTCACATATCAAAATTCTCCGGTGGTAATGCTTTTCTTTAAAAGGTTTCAAAAAACGTCACCAATATTACAAACCTCTTTTTGTCTAAGAAAACACTAGAGCACCTCTCTTCTAAAATGTGATAATTAATTTACATAAGAGAACGTCTGAAAGACAAAAAAGTAAAAGATAAAACTGTTCATCGTAATGAGCACCTGCAAGGTTTCTGATTAACCAAAGATCTAGCATGAATTAAACTGCGTCATTATTCCCGGCTGGAAATCTATAAATTAGATTCAAATGATAATTCTCTTTAAGGGACTGAGACCTCTACTCATAAATCCCACAAAACTACTTAAACTTTTTGTGACGGCGTAGATCGTCATCAGTGCAAGACCATAAGATGGTAAAAGCCATAGTCATTACTAAAAATAAATAGGTCAAAAGCTAGCCTTTTCAATACTGTCGCTTTCCATGGTACAGGTCGTATCTTTACCACAACTTCTCTATCCATTTTCGTATATATATATATATACTGTATTTTTGTCCCGTCAACTTTTACACACTGGGATTAAGTAGTCTACTTGAAAGTACCTACAATACACGATAAAAGTAAAGATTGAACGCACGGGTATTTATTTTCATTAACAAATTAATTGAAGTTTTAATCGACGTTGAATAGCTGATCACTTGTAATAAACAAGAGGTGATTTATGCATTTTTCTATTCAAACAAACAGCCGTTGACAGGCAATAATGGATTCAATATCGTATGCAAGCCTTGTGTATACGCCTTGAAAATACTACAAATCACAGTATGATTTCTAGCCTTTGTAATTAATCTTTATGAATAAACCTCAGGTAGTAAATATTCTTTATATAAAACATAATTTGTTACCTTTCTTTCTCTATAAATTTATCTTTGAATTTCTTCTCTTCTTCCATACAACTATTTCTTACTTCCAATAATAGTGAGTATTTTTTTTCCCCTCTTTAAAAATTTCGGAAATAATTAACGTCTGATGTTCTGCTTTGAGATTCTCCGAAAAAAAAAAAAATCAATCCTTGATATAAAAAAAAAGTTGGATGAAAGATTTAGAAAGTTGCTATTATCTATCTCGTTTAATCAAACCCGACCAGCTAAAACCAGCCTTTTGCGATGGTCTGGGAGGGGCCAGCATCTTTCCTAAACAAGTATTCATTCGTCGCGAAGATCTCATACAACAAACTTTTATGAAGATTTGCGATAGAGATAAAAAACAGGATATGTAATGTGGCACGGAAAGGAGAGTCATTTCAGTTCAGCGGAGGGAAAGGAGAGTAGAATTTGACTAGGAGTGATAATAATACAGGAGGTAGATTTTCATTTTTTTATCTCAGTTTGAGGTTTGTCCTGCCTTGAGACACTCATCTGTCAACCTAACATATAAATCGGTAAGCTTCCTTTCATTGTACTTAGCCCAATGTACACTTAATTTATAAGGGTCATGTGACAATAAATAACAAGAGTTCGATTCCTCATTCCAATAGTCCTTGCATATCTTGCTTGATAAAAAATGTAAAATAAATAATCCTTACATATGCTACTGAATTTCAAAAGGACGACTCCTTGTTAAGTATTCCTCAACCAGACTTCCTGTCCTGATTAAGAGATTATCCTTATCAGATCTGGTTCTTTAATGCATTGATGATTTTACTACACACAAGATTTTATCTTTGATTTTATGAAAATTACCAAAAGTGTAAGAGTGTAGGTCAGATCTAATGAAGTTTGAAGAGAGGCACAGCATTCTCTGGAATGTGGGCAAGATTTCGGCATGTCGTAGATTTCCTTTGAGATATCGAATGGTTTATCGAATATGATGCTTTCATGGTTGAAATTTGAACTCCTAGTCAATATCAGATGGCTGCCGCATATAGGCATCAATTGCAGCACTGAAAGCCGCGAATCCTGCGCAGCCCATTGCTGCTGCCTGGGGGCCAGCTGGAGCAGCTAGAGCTCCGCCTGTAATACATCCTGCTAACACACCATTCATTAGATCATTTTTAGCCCGAAAGCCTTCGATACAGCATTCTGTGCCAGCAAAGATAGCGCCAACTTTGCCAAAGTTCTTGGCCGATGATAGAGAGCGGGAACCCATATCTTTAAAGCCAGCCTTGAGTTGTTGTCGTAAAGGTAATGCCATAGTATTAGCTGCGCTGCCTGAAGTATGAATTGGCGTGTCATAATGCATGGAGGCCATAAAGAGACCAAATACGCCGCCAAGTGCAAAGCCCATTACGCCTGACATTACAGTTTTCGCAGGGCATGATTCCATCAATGTTTGCATCTATGAATCTATTAGCTTGAGGATAACTCTTGAATAATGTAATTTGAATTAATTATTTTGTTAAATATGAATAATATCCTGTTGGGCTTCTTTCGTAGGATTATTTATGCAAAAAAATCATCTTTATTCAATTCTGAATCATCTATTTAATAAATTCCATGATTAATTCGAAGTCAAAAACTCCTTCAGTCAGATGGATTGAAATAAATGGTATGAACGCACGCTTTTTATTGCCAACTTGGTCTGCTCATCCATCTGATTATTTTCCCCCGTTGGAACATTGGGTTGACCTGAGAAAGACGGCCTGTTCATTTTTGTAAGCTGTAAACCTCCTGTTAGATATGCCGTGGCTAAGTGAGCGGGTGAAGAGTATAAGTAAGTATATAAAAATAGTTCCTGTTGCTGTGACAAGAAATTTATGTATTAGTCATCATATATAATTTGCTGCTGTGTTGTTCACGGTTTGGAAATCTAGACATCCAAATCAATCCGTAAAACTATAAAAGTTGAAAGATCACCACATGTATCGATTGTGTTGATTTCTTGGATTATTTTTTGTTAGCTTGTCGTTCTTATGATAGCTAGGAATTTAAATCAATGATGTTGCAACATGGTCATATGGTCAGAACAAAACTACCTACACCGCCGTCTATTTAATGCACTCTATTGATTACTTTCTCGAATAAAGTCAATGAGCAGATGTGGATATCTAGGCCTGGATGCCATGATGACATTGGTGATCTTGAGATAGAGAAGAAGAAGGCCCTTTGCAGGATAAATATACATTATTGATTTATCCATTCTATCAAACTCCAACGCAATACTAGTGTTATGATTACAATTAGCATTTTATAGTGCCATTATACTCTTGCATGGACTTAAGGCCCCAGTCACCATGGCTAGTCTTTGCAAAGCTGTAACTATGTTCAATCTTTACAAAGTTGTAACCATTTTGAGTTCAATTGTTTTACGATTATCTTCATATATATTCCTACGTTGGATTCCTAGTCATGTAGGTCCAAAAATTTGTTTGTATTAGTGGAAAGTCATTGATATTTTACAGCAATTTCCAATTGTAATATATACATCTTTTACCATATATACATCGGCAATCTTAAGTTATTACTTACAGATTCAGAAACACCACCATCAGTATGCTGTAAAGGAAAGGCCCTTTGAGAGGAAACATTCTAATGCAAACGGAAATTCAACCAATTCAAAGTCAAAAATGAAGCAGAAGATTGTTTCCAAAAGACCCAACAAAATTTGGTATACTCTTTTGCTGGGTCTTCCAAGTTCTGAATCATCTCTCTTCTTCTCTCTAAGTTTCATTTTTAATTTTATCCTGGTTCTTGGAGTTTTAGACATGGTATATAGAGCAAGATTCTTTTATCCAGCAGAAAATCTCAGCTTTGCCCGAATAGGATACATATCTCCTACCGAGGCAAAATTGGTCGTTCGAGAACCAGATACGTCAAAACTACCCATTTACGTTTACTCTCAGCTCGTCAGTCCCATTCTAGATGTTGAAAACACATCATGGAATCTGGTGGATATAATAGAATCAACAGGAAATACGACGGACTACACAGCAACTGTAACCATCACATTACAAAATGCTCCAGAACAAATTTATCATTGGAAAACCTCTACAAATCACACTGGTACTTTTACAACACCGCCACATCCTGGTAAATTGACCAATGATGAGGATTTTACATTCCTTACCTCAAGCTGTATTAAGGCTAGATTTCCATATAATCCTTTAGCTCATGCTTTACAAATCCCAGGGCTCAAACACCTATTTCACGTTTTGAAATCTATTCCAAGAGTAAAATTTATGTTATTTCTCGGCGACTTCATATATATAGATGTTCCTAAGCGTTTTGGGACAACAGTGGAAGACTATCGTCGAGAGTATCGACAGGTTTATGCATCTCCTGATTGGCCACTTGTAAGTCAAAATTTAAGCTGGATACATGTTCTTGATGACCATGAAATTGCAAATGATTGGGATCATCATACGAGTGGCGTGTATCATTCAGCAGTAGATCCCTGGCATCACTACCAAACAGTTGTTAATCCTCCCACTGCAAAAAGCTCATTAATCTGCAATAACTTAACCTATTACGAATTTACTCAAGGCCCAGCTTCTTTCTTTATGCTTGATACTCGGAGCTACCGCGATTCATCAAGAGGTATATCAGCTGAAGCGACAGGGAAGACAATGTTGGGCTCTATTCAGCTATCTGCTTTGCTTGATTTCTTAAGAAAACCAGAAGTAGAAGGAGTTAAATGGAAATTCGTCATCTCATCTATACCTTTTACCAAAAACTGGCGTATCAACGCACAAGACACCTGGGCTGGATACTTACATGAACGGAAAGTGATCCTTGAGGCTATGTGGGATGCTAGTCTTCAGAATAGTGTCAAAATTGTCGTGTTAAGTGGTGATAGACATGAATTTGCAGCAACAAATTTTCCACCACCAGAGGGCGGAAAGTGGCCTATTAGCTCCACTGTTCATGAGTATTCAGTAGGTCCATTGAGTCAGTTTTATCTACCTATACCTACATATATGCAATTAGACAGTGAAGATATCAAAGTGAAGTAAGTATTTCTTATTTTAAAGTTACACTAATGCGGACTAATACTTGAAAAAGATACATACCATGGGGGAACTCCAAGTTTGGTGTAATTACCATTAAAAATGCAATTTCAGGTGATCATAGCGTATTAAATTTCCAACTTTATATTGATGGATTAGAAGTTTGGTCGAATACAATTTCGAGTTCACTAATACTCTCAGAATAGTCACTGTAAAGTAATCCTTTACGGTAAGCTTGATGAAACACAGCGGCAAAAAAATATTTTTTCGAAGAGTGAAGGATGTTTGAATATTGCTTGTATGATACGTAACTCCCTGATTGAGATATACCAATTCTTAAATACTCAAATAGGAGGTTGCCTAAACTTTTGTAGCTATTTTATTCTTTCTAAATGAGTATATGAATTTCTTTGAAACTCCCCAACTTTAGAATAAGGAAATCTTCACATTTTAGTATAGCATTTTTCAGTGCTATAGCTCGGATTTCGGATGAGAAACTTTATGCTTTTGAAAATTAGGCCAAACATTTTAGCAGTCAGAAAGATTCATGTTTTTTCGCTTAAACATATGATAATTCAAAAAATTAGAATCTAGGTTTACAGAATCAAAAAGTAGTAGATAGATGGGACTGGTATGGTAGTGTTAAAGTTTTCATCAAAAAGAAAATGAGGCATTAAGTTCTACAACCTTTTCATAGTTTACTTTCCTCGGATGATAGATCTTCCAAGACAACTCTTAATAACGTATTCGCGATAGCAGATCTAGGAGGTAATCTGAGGTTTCCTTTGTACTCTCCACTATTTTGCATTCCTCCAGAACTATTTGTTCCAACGTTTAAGGCTTCTCGTACCTCATCAAAGGTGAACCATTTCGCATCTTCCAACTCTGGATCGTGTTCAAGATGAATAGTTTCACCATCTGGTAAGGCTTGCGAGATAGTTCCAATCATTAAATTTGCAGGGTAGGGCCATGATTGAGTGCTATGTATCACAACTCGTCCAAGATTTACTCCCGACTCCTCCCATACTTCTCTACGGACAGCTTCCTCAATACTTTCACCAGGTTCGACGAACCCGGCGAGAGTTGAGTACATATTCTTAGGCCAACGTCTTTGACGACCTAGTAATATTCTATCGCCTGAATATGATATAACAGCCGATATAATAGTTGGGTCAGTACGTGGAAAGGAAAGATTTGAGACACCAGATCTCGTAATACAAGGGAGACGAACGCGTGGAGTGGTAAGCGCTACTATTTCGCCTAAAGTAATTGAAAGGGGTGCATAATCTGTCGGTGGGCAGACTCGTTTTGAACCAGCATTCACTGACAAAGTAGGTTGCCCACAGCCTGCACAGAATTGATTCCTAGCGTTCCAATCCATAAGAGCACGTGCCTGTGCGTATATGGCAGCTGTTTAATTGATCAGCATCATTGTATCTATCACCTTGGATATATTTTATATACACCTTCAGGAGCATTAAGTGTTGTATGTAATCGTCCTTCGATGAAACATAAACCTTTGGCCAACATAGATTCAATCACACTGGAAGCTTCTTTCTCCACATTTCCCTTCGGAGTAACATCAATAGCAAAATATGGTTTTCCCTTGTACAGATTAAACTCAAAACCATCCGGCTGGAGTTCATTAATTCCCAAAAATAAGATTAAGGGCTTCGTGATAGATGAGTTATAGCTTTTAATAAGATCTTCTTCATTCTTCTCGAAAGGATTTTCTCCAATCAAGCTTTTCACTTGGTCATGAGTAGCATATGCAAGTTTTGTAGGATCTTGGGCAAGTGGTGCTAGATCTTTCAAAAGAAGTACAGATGTACTTGGATGCTTGAGCGCGGCACCAAGGAAGGAGTTTTTGGTGCGTAAAAAAGAAAGCCGATTAAGAGGACTCCCTGAAAAAAAATTTACTGTTTCATGGCCAAATTTGCGAGATAACATTGATTCACCAACACAAGGCCTGATATCAAGTAAATTAGGCGCTGTAGACATGATACAAGATTGAAGCAAAAACCTTTGCCCCCGGTTTTGCACTTTGTATAAAGTAGCACCCCATGCTATGCTAGCGGGTCGTGATGTGCGGCCACTCGTTGTAAAAATATCCGTTCTGCCGATCAATTATGATCTGCTAATAAGCCCCACAAAATTCACAATATAAATAAGTAATTGTAAGCAGAATTATGCGTGCAAAAATATAAATAGATAATAGGCGAGATTAGGCGAGATCTGGCTATCATAATACTTAACTTAGCCCGGAGAGAAAAGGGGTAATTATGTAATTATGGTTCTTACTAGATTAGATAGATAGAACATATACCTAATTTTCAAATTTTACTATCTGCACACTTATATGGCAGCATTACTTTCGGTGCTACAACGAGAATTTGTCGATTTAGACTCGAAAGTATATTTATTATCGGAAACAAATCGATCCAAGGTGAAATGTAGTTAGACATAAAGTAAATAAGCCGGGATTTTCGAAGGTAGATCGAGAAATCATTGCTCGGGATAATGGTCAATTCTCGATTCAAACTGGAAATGGAATTATGAATGCCGAGAGCATTGTTGAGGTATGGTTACCAATAACTGATCCTAACAGTATCAAGTCTGCAATGAGATTAAAATATGTTGTCTGCCTAAAATCCTTTCCTTTAAATATTGTCAGTGATGTACGTTCTTATAGAAGAGGCGGCCGATTGAACAAAGAACAAATAATCAGTTCAAATGGTGAACTTCTACCATACATAATTGTGGAACGACGAGGGTTCTTTCTGTGAATTTACAAATCGGTCGGAAAATGGAAAAATATTAGTGTTATTTCAGAAGAATTACGACGAACATGGGACAATTACTCAGATGAAGAAAAATCATATAGTTATTTGGAGATCAAAATTAATCTGATTTGATAGTGCTAGCTAGATAGAGGCCCAGAAAGGTGTTAAATTTCCAGAGGGCAATCTAATCCGTCTCTTGAGCACAGCATGTGTACCTTCAAGTCTAGAGGTAATGGTTTTGTACACTTTGAAATATTGATTAGTCCAGACATGGACGATATTTCTGTATTTTGAAATTAGCCATTGGCCAAGCGCATACTCAAGAGTAGTTTGTTCAAGGCATTTTTACCATGTCTTTCTATTACTCCTGTGCATGAAATTAGTGGGAGAATGTGCAACTCCCTATTGTTATAATTGAACTCAGTCTTGAGTTCCTCTACTCGATCCAAGTACTCCTCGGGAGTTTTCGAGTAGACAACATCTGAAATTAATCTTTCAAATTCTTCCCATCGCTCTCCCGTAGCAAAATTTGTTATGCATCTTACCATCAAGTTTTTGCATATGTGCCAGAAACAAATTATACGTTTCGTCCGTGGTTCTGAAAAATGCCGATCAACTGCATTTATCTACGCTATTTTGCAATCAGTCCCGATAACAGTGGGACATAAATTAAACTGATAGGGAGAGCGAAGATGAGAGATTGAAGTGTCATAATTCTGTTCACTCTCACTATTCAAGAAGCAGTAGCCAGCGGTGAATGAATGATTCATACTATCATTTTGAAGCCTGTGTAGTAGCGGCATACCAAACTTATTTGCTTTATAAAGACAATCTAAAACCAATAGATCTGAATTTTGATTAAGAAGTTTTATAGATCGTGTATCTGCAATAAATAGATAAATTATGTGGCCTAAAGTGTCCCTTCCGTATTCAAAGAAAACTTTTCCTTCGGATTGTTTTGTGATCAATTAATTGATCAATGCCTTAGGAGGTGATCTACCTCCGCTACTAGAGCGCAATATCTGGGCACATATATTATATACATTCCGATGACTTATTTCTAGGGCGGGATTGTAATAATTCAAAGGTCCTAGATGTAGGAATGCCCATATTATGATGGTTATTGATAATAGCCATTTCTTCGTCATTTAGACGATGATGCTCTGAGAATGCTGATGGAACATCAGGTTCATAGTTATGAACAAGACTGTCAGAGTTAATATTTCCGTTCGTGCCCCTAAGTAAACAAATCTCCCACTGCCCATCAGTTTTCTCTCTAGCCTTTAACCCAAAAGGGAAACAAGTCTTTCTTGATATATTCTATCTTTTTCTTGACTGCTCATCAATGTCACTTCCATAGCTGTTACGATTCAAAATCTTTACAATGCGTTCTTTTCTTTTCTCTGAATCGCTAATGGTAAAAGCGTATCCAGCAGCTCTAGTGTGGCTTTTAATAGCCTCGTATAATTCTTGGAATGAAGATTATGATCCTGCTGAAGGGGGTTGAAAGAGGTGTCACAATAGTTGGCTTCATTATTGTATAAATCTGTAAAATTAAGAGTTAACTAGACCACACAAATTACAAGCAAGACTACACACAAATAAAAAATGATGTTAAATTAGTAAATAAATTTTGCAGTGACAGTTAAATGATAACACAAAAAGGTGTTAAGAGTAGTATTCGAATATGGAGGAGCTGTCTGACTTTGGGATGTCTTTGTTACAGTTATGAGAAGAGAAATAGTGAAAGTGCAATGACATTAATTCAAAGAAGGATGTTATAGATGATCATTGAAAGTAAAGTAAACAAATAAATCTTTGTTGTTTAAGCAACATAAAAGATGGGGCGACATGGTGTCTTCACGCTAAACTACACAACACCCCGATGACTATACTTAATAAGCACTTGCTCCTCGGTGTCCGAGAAGCTGGCCAGAATCTAGAATCAAATAACTTTATTCCGTCAGAAGAAACCGGAAATACTGGGAAAGTAATACAAGTAGTTGATCCAGCATTAATTATGACTCTAAGAATACAAGGTCATGAGATAAAAAGCGTACGATCCTTGATTATTTACATGAAAGATTAGATTATCTTGGGAAGAAAGTAGTTTGAAAAAGAATGGGATGACCGTAGATTGCCGTAATAAGCAACTTACATACTTAGATGATGGACTAGAAACCAAAAGGCGCGAAATTAATTTAACAAGGGTGGCCAAAAGATAGTGTATGTGTGTATGAGATGGTGCTAATGCATGAATAAATAGCTCGGATTCGAGAGATAGTTGAGGCAATAATTGACGGAAATAGTGATATTAGAAGATATATCTAGTTTGATGAGTCACTAATAGTTTGTAGTGTAATTATAATGTAAGAGTCTGCAGGAGGTAGTAGGCAGGAGGACGGCGAGTAATGAAAATTGACTGTCATACAAGTCATACAATCATTTTCGAAGTAGAGATATTAGACACAGAAGATGGCGACGAGCTTAATTAACGTGACAAAGTCATGGACTATGAACCAACTGTCTATTTGCTTTTGGGGGTCTATTCGTATTGTACTGAAAATTGGTGGGCTGGCAAACTCGCCTGTAAACCACGTTAATTTAGTCTTATTTATGCCGTCTAAAAGCTCCGATCAATTGATAACGCTTATCACTAGTAATTCAACAAGTAGTTATCTAGTTGAAAAATAATAATAATCAACTGAAAAAAACTGAAAGACTTAATAAAAGTTGTGGTATTTGTTTTTTTATTTATTCAAAGTACACCATCTAAATTCATTTAGTATAACTTATTAGTGGGCAAGAAGTAGGTACTAAGGTATTTAAGATGCAGAGCTTTGTTTTAAAATTGATTCACTACATAGCTGAGAATTGATTAAATTTCTTCGTCAAGTTTAGTTCGTTTTATGACTTGTTCATCTTGTTCTGATTGTAGACCATACTGTCTCTTTCCAGTTGTTCCTTCACTAACTTTATTCAGAAATTCATCAACATTAAATACATCTGTAGTATCTTTTTCGAATTGAACTGGTCCTTCTCGAGCCTACGTAGTAATAAGATAAGTAAGAGCTCATTAACTATAATTTGGAAATATCTTACCTCAACATCTGTACTCCCTTTAAAGGTTCCTTTACCGAGTGCATCACCAAAGCGCTGATTCTTTTGAATTTTCCCCATTTCAACTTCTGCAGCTTCATCATCGTCCCAGTCTTCTGAATGTCTGGGACGATAGATGCTTGATATTGCATCTTGTGCAGCAAATAACGGTTTATCATATGCTTGATCCTCGTTGAAGCCTGAATCAAATCCACTTGTGCGGTTAAACAACCGAGAGTCAAACATGCTTTCTGAGGATTGTGTAGGTTTTGCAAGGCCTAAGGCTACCTTTTCAGAGATATCCCGGTTTCTTTCCCGAGCCATCATTTGAACACGTCGTTCAGCTCCCATACGTGATTGACGAAGCTTGCGCTCTTCCTCTCTCCTCCTTTCTGCTCGTGCCTTTTCTCTCTCGCGTATTTCACTATCTTCATCATCCTCAGAGCGCGAGGATTCAGAGTCACTATATCCTCCTGTTCGCGACCTTGATCTTCTATCATTACGGGATCCAGAATTGATTCCTGCTCGCTCTTCACGAGCTTTCTGTGCAAGCATTCTTAGATGCTCCTCTTTCTGGGCCTTTTCCTTCTCTGCAAGACGCTGCTGCATTAATGCCCTCTGCTTTACTTCCTCACGAGCGTGACGGTCAGCTGTAAAGAGTGCTTCTGCAAACTGTGCAAATTTATCGTTGATAGTGACGTCTTGTAAGCCTCGACCATCAGCTGCTAATCGTTTATCGAGAGGGACAGTGTAGCCCTTTGGATTCTTCCAATTAGAGACAGGAGGAGGGATCTTCCATGCTTCCTGATCCTCAGCTGTTAATTTTCTAGGAGGAGAATGCATCACCGGTGGTGGCGGAGATGGTGGACCTCGCGGAATTTTTTTATGCTTAAACTTAGGTGGTGCTAAAGGGTCTTGCTGTCGCTCGACAATTTTCAAAATTCTGTCTTTTTTTTTTGAGTTATCCCCCATTTGATTTGCTGGTGTATATCTAACAAACGTTGGTTCTTTTCTGGTTCCAACATTGACATTTTTAGGCTTTTGCGCTGCAACTGCTCCACTTACCAGCTTTTCAAGTGCTTCTTTAGTCCTTTGTGTTGATGTTGCAACTTCTTCTTCACTCGGTCTTTCTAAGCTGATTTCTCCAATGTCAGCGCGTTGCCGCAAAGGAATTAGTTCTTTAAATGAGGTATGAATGATCCGTTTTTCGTTGTGACCCTGTCGAGCAATAGCATCGTATTTCACTCTCCCTTCCGCATCAACTTGAACGGCAAGTGTCTTGCTTGACCCTTGCGATTTTCTACCCATTTCAAGTGGGTATTGAGCCACAAGAATTTCTGGGAAAGCTCCTCCATCTCCGAAATCTTCTTGTCCACGAGGACGCCATCCTAATCGTTGTCCATACTTTGGAGGGCCAGATTTCTGCGTGTAATTTTAGTTCCAATAAACTTATCTCTTTTGTACGCAGGCACATACCTTTAATACAATTTGAGACTCGTCGAGTACACGAGCTCCCAATATTCGTGGCCCGCGTTGCTGTGCATGAAGTAGAACATCCTCATCGTCACCTGTGTACTTCGGCGAAGGAAGAGACTGTGCGAGTCCAATTTTTGCTGCAGATAAAGTCGCAGTCATGTTTCCAGGTGATTGATCGATGATAGATTGGGTCTAAACATCGACATTGTGTAGTAGAAGGTTTAATTGGTGCGAGTTTACATCAACCTACGGAGCCCCTGTTACAATAATATGATTGGATAGTTGAGGTCTCACCTAATTACATCCTTGAACATAAAATATACGGTGACTTAAATGTTACACTGAATAGCATAATTAAAGCCTTACGTAGTCTAGCAGCTTTTTCTGGTGCTCGATGAAACAAAGTTGATAGCCTGAGGCCATGATCCCAACCGGCTCCACCGGTTTGTATGCCTAGGACCTTAAATAGAATAAATAAAGAAATACTAGTTTTTTGGCCAGCTGCTCGGACACCGAGCAGCGAAGAGGAACTCGTAAAGAAAAGAAAAGTAAAGAAACAAATTGAGATTATTTCAAGATAAATCTAGAATTTACAACTGCCCAGGCATTTTTAAATTGATTTACGCTTCATCATACAACTCCTATTGATGACGTTTGAATCGAACATTAATTCATAACGTTTTTAATTTAATTTACAGGGGTCGATATAAACCGTAATGTTGAGGATCCAATTCCATAATATCCCTATTGTATTTAGACATGGATGTTTAAGGGGTATGCATAAACAAGGAGTGCATAAGCGGGTAGTTATGAAGT
>PEDP01000967.1:0-15261 GCA_002918395.1 Erysiphe pulchra | reverse complement strand
ATTACCTCCCATATCACCGACGGCTCTAGTTATAGCACCGTGACCAGCCACAAGCTGGGCAGCAGCGAGAGAAGCGATTAAAGATTTGAAAAGCATGATGTAAGATTTTAAAATACGTTCAAAAATATGTGTTGTATGTTCGATCAAAAGCAAGTAGACCTGAAGTATTGTATGAATAAGAAATTACTCCGATAAAAGAGAGAGCTAAGATATTTGCTAAAAAAATAAAAATGTTATGATATTAAGAAATTAAAATGAAGAAAGAATTAGAGATTAGATATCCTTCCAGAGGATTTATTAATGAATAAGTTGATGTTGGAATAATGGCTCGAAATCATGGAAAATGGCATTTTACTTATACTCCAATTTCTCTTTGTCGTCTTTGGCTATAGCTACTACCGGAGCTGTTGCTTGGAGCTGACTGAAGCAGCGGGGAGATGTCAAACACATCATCAGTGAACCCAAACATATTGGATATTATTTCCATGATTGGGTCAAACTTAGAATTGCTCCAATCAGTATAGCAATTTTTAGTTTGTTTTGAAGCATTTTACAATACTATGTTATGCTATTACTGAGGTGAAGAAAATCAATGATCCAACCACAAGGTTTCTACGTTTCGTGGCTAGAAAAGTCATTTGAATGATCTGATATATGAAACCCACTTGACTTGAACAAAACAATCATGGGTTCATTGTATTTTTTTTTCATAGCTTTCGGTGTGTTCATCAAACTTGACTAAAACTGTAAGAGTTCGAAACAAACTATAGATCGTCTAATAATGGTGTTCATCCTTGTATGAGATAAAATACTTCCTTAATTTGCCGATTCAGCCGACAAATACAATATGCGCGTTAATCAGTTCAAAATTTAATTAGGGAAAAAATGGGGTGATCCTCTTCTAGTATTTGGACAGCTTCCCGGGCGCCGAGAAACCTAGGGATGTGATGTTGATGGTTAATAGGGATATCGATGGTATTTGTGAGGTTTAGTAAACGTCACTGCTCTTTCGCCCCTTGTTCATGATAGCTGACGTCATTTTCTGTTCAGCCTCAGGCTTTGGAATTAATTCTACAGGCGGGCGGGTATGATGGAGTGACAAAAACATGCTGTTTGCCATGTATAAAATGTAGATTAGCTAAGCTACATCAGCTCTTATGAATGAAGAATCAGTAACTTGTACTACACCTTTTTAGTAACTATACTCACTTACTCCTTCACGATCAATCAAAATTCTGATTTGTGGAATCTGGCATCTTTGAAAAAAGGTCTAGAATAGTCCACGACTATTGACAGGCCATTTCCCTGTACATCCTTACTTAGCGCTTCTAAAGAAGGGATAGACTATTTTAACGTTGTTTTAGTAGCCAATTTACAACTTTGGAAATTTAAGAACCCACAAGTAAACACAACATCCAAACATTTATTTCCGAAACAGAGTTTTGAGTATTACACATGGTATGGAATGGAAACGTGCTTGATCTGCCTTCTTTGCAGCATAGTAATATGAATTACTCAACTCTGATTATACATCAAGATAGTTTCGGTGCTCAGGCCAAACTACATATTAGGAGTGGACTCTGGCGTGTTTGAAACACCGCTCGAGATAGTAAAGTAATTAATTCCAAGAAGAATAATTAATGCGAGGCAAAAAATTTTTTGGTCAAAACGACGACAATATACGGAAAGCATACAGAATGTTGTGTGGGTATCACGCTAGACAAACACGTAAGGGCGTGTTAAAGTGGTTCATAAGTAACTCTAAAAGGAACGGTTCAACGCCGAATAACAAAACTCATAATTTAAGTCAGACTATATAACTCCGACACCCCTACCCAGTGATATGGATCTAGCAAAGACTTTCTTTTTGGATTTTCTGGATATTCCAGTCGTGCTTCATGGAGAGTATGTGCTCTATTTCTACTCACTGATTCAAAACGTGAGAAAGGAAATCCATCAATGTATTTGAAATGTAAGAGATGATTTTTTCCGCTGTAAATGTTTTGAAAAAATCTAAAACTAGCTTTTTTTAAAGGAAAAAAATTAGGGTTGTTATGAATAAATAAAAATAGCTGATTCAATCATTTCACCAATTAACAAGATGAGTGCAAAGAAGTGAACGCTATCTCAAGCTAGATAGCTAAATCTAATCTCTCTCTTTCTCCAATCATACAAGATCCTAAATTTACTTCCTAAAAGAGACATGTCTCAGGATATCGAAATTAGCAAAGAGGAGAGACCTTCGAATAGAAATGGAGGATGGCGCAAGTTTGATATGGTCCGAGCTACAGAATGAAATGTTCATTGAATCATGGGGATATTGGAATATTGTGGAATCTACTAAACTAAATCTGGCATGATCTACAACAAAATGAAGTCTGACCAGTGGAATTTTATAAGGTATTTTGCACTTGCGGATAATTTTGAACACTTTGCTAAGCAGTGCTGGCAACGGAACCAGCCCAGCAAGCCTAGCCTAGTCAGCCTGGTTGTTGGGCTGACTCAATTTACATTTTCTGGGCTAACTAGGCTAAGCTGGTTCCATTTTTTTTAAATCATTTATTGTGTGTGCAGCCTTGAGGCTATAACAGTGTTCAGTGTTTATTAGCATGTTGGATGATTCAACTTTTCATTACTTGGCTGCACAAGACGACGATGCCACAGAAAAGTCTTCTCCTGTGAAGTAGATTCCACATATTTTTCGCCATATTCTTATCAATTTTTACTCTATTGAATTCTTTTTTAATTGAAATAGCTGTCGCATTTGTTTCCAAATACAATAGTCAAATCTTCAGGAAAATAAATGATGAATGAAAGTTAATGTATGTACAACGTCAGGGATACGGCAATGCCCATCATGTGACTCATTGGCTAAGCTTACTAATCATCCCTATTTGTAGTTTACAGTCGTTTATATAGCTTCCCTTAGACAGATTGATACAGTAATGATTTGAATAACTTTGTGACCTTTATAGCTTTACTACTCGAGTAGAGACGTGGTAATCCCTGTATATCTGTCGGGATATTACTATATGAATTCCTTTAGGTTAGTTTTGTTTACTTAGTAGTCGTAGGTCTATTGTAGTCGATATGAGCATGGTTGATTATGTGAGACTATATGACGTCATTTTGGGTTTGCACTCGAATGTATATATCATATATCCCATTTGTAGCTTATAGACTATATCTATTATTACAAGAACAACAACGGAATAGAAGAATCATTAAACAACAGTACATCATACTGAGTTATATTACCCGGGACTACCGACACTGATCAGTAGACGTACAGATCAGAGGTATACTACGGAAGAGAAAAAGTTATTCGAAAGATCGATCCTCGCTGCCTTCGATTGATAGCTTTTTGCTAAGGGATAGAACGAAGTGTACCTACTCCGTACCTCAGACGGCCTCTGTACATTTTCTTTCTATTCAAGGAGAATCGACGGTGATATTCAAACACACTCAATTCTCTGCGTCCACCACGTAAAACCATTATTAAAAATCATACATTCAAAGCTTCGTCACAATCCTCAGTATACTACAGCCTAAGAAGCTTTATTCTAGCAAAAAAAGCGATAACAAAAATACTGAAACACCTGTAGAACGTAATTTCAAGCTTCAGAATTTTATTCTAGAGCATATAAACAAATACACTCATCCAGAACTACATGATGTTGATCTTTGGGAAACGTTTCAAGAGGATTTCAAAGACTGGCGACTTGAAGATTTTAAAGTTGTTCAAACCCAATTCATCATAGCTCTCAGAAACCAACTTAGACGCCGCGGTGTATTAGTACAAAAAGGACGGGGCTATCCTATAGCTCAAACACTATACGACACGGTACATCAAAAAGACCCACTAATATGGACTGAATAGGAAATCAAAGAACAACTAATATCAGACACGACAAACTTTGATTCTCGTTATAACCCAAACCGAAACAATCCAAATCTCTTTTTAATTCCCGAAAAGACATCTGAAAACAATGATTCGCTACAAACCGGGCAAGAATTCATCAAGAAAGATCTTGATAAGTCAAAAGAATTTCGTTTTTCACAATTATCTCCACACCTTACTTCATATATTAAAGAACTTGCTGACATGACAAAGTTTTATACGGAAGAAGAAAAATATTCAGGAAGCCAAGAGAGATTTGACTTTAAACTCACTATATTTAAAGATATCTGTGAAAAAGTTAATCTTCCTGAAGATAAAAGAATTAAAGGCCTTCCGATCATGCTCAAAGGAGATGCTAAAAAGTTCTACTATCAATCCCTGTTTCCTCATATTAACAATCTTACAAATTTTGATGAAATAGTTAACAAAATCAAATCAAAATTTGAAGGCGCAGAATACCAACGCACGATTCTCGAGAATTGGCTGGGTATAACACTTGATTCATTTACTCTCAAATCACCTGAAAAACCTCTTTCTAAAAATTTTGAAGCCCTACTTGCCATGCTCTGTGATTTACAATTAGGCTTGGCACCAAGATATAGATATGAAGAATTTTTGTACACAAAGCTCTTTCATCCATGTAAAAAGAATCAGGCCTGTGAATTAGCTTGCTTTAAACCTGCTTCAACTCTTGAAGGGCTAATTACTGACCTACGCGCATCTCTCTCTCTCAAGAATAACAATAAAAATAGTCAGTACCTGGCAAATAATTTAGATTCCTATTATACAGATCGCAGATATAAATCACGTCCAGTAAATTCGAAAAATGTCACGCGCCAATCTCAACATACTTCACTATTACCACAATTTAACTCACATTCTTCTCAATCTTCAGTCAATAAAAATAGTACTGAACAATCAAAAAGATGTTTCATATGTAAAAAGTATGGTTGCTGGTCGTCAAATCACTCAGACGCTGATAGAGAAAAACATCGGAAAAATTGGCAGCGAGATATGCAAAATAGAGCAAACCGCAGATATGATCAATACCTGGTAGAAGGATATGATGACGATCAAGAAGACGAAGACGAGCAGATCATTGATGATGCTATAATCGAAGCTCTAACAAGTAATACAGATTCATATCAAATAGAAGATAATGAAAATACCATGCAACATACATTCTTTGGAGAAACTGATGGAAAAGGGCTTCTTTCAACTATAGCAGATCTCTCGATACAACATATGATTACAAGTTGTGACGTAATACAAAATTCCGAACCTATAGAAATGCTTACCTCTTCAGTCTCGAGATATGACGATCGTCATTACCACGGTATTATGATAGATACTGGGGCTGCCTCTAATTCAACAGCGGGGTACAAACAATACTTAGCCTACAAGCGAATTAATGCGAATATAGACACGCATATTAACACGTCAAAAGGAAAATCGACAAATATTAAATTTGGCATTGGCATTACAACACCGATTGGTACACTCGGAATTTATACAGCTTTTGGTTATATTGAATTCTTTGTAGTGAAGGCTGATACCCCCTTTCTATTCTCTTTACAAGATATGGATCGCCTTGGTGTCTATTATAATAATGTCGAAAACGTTTTAATCCAAGGAACAAGGGTATTTCTAGTTATTCGTCGTTGGGATCATCCATTTTTGCTAGAAAAAGGTCTCAACGCTAATGATCTCTCATCTTCCGCCTTCTTCAATTTTGACTGTTTTTTTACTAGTCAAGAGATCCGCCAGCTTCATCGTCGTTTCGGCCATCCCTCGGCAAAAAGATTGATTAAAGTTTTAGAGAAGAGTGGTTATAATGTCAGCCTTAACCTGGTCGAGAAACTCACAAAATTCTGTTCTACGTGTCAGAAACATGGAAGATCTCCTCGACGATTTAAATTCACACTCAGAGACGATACTCTTAGTTTCAATCATACTGTCTACATAGACATTATATATATAAAAAGTTCTTCAAATCAGACACAATCCTCCCCAGTCTTAAATGTCGTAGATGAAGCAATTGGATTTCAAGCAGGTAGATGGCTATCAAACATGTCTTCGCAAACAGTTTGGAATGCATTGCGTCATTGCTGGATTGACACCTATAGTGGCCCACCAAATTTTCTCGTACATGATGCGGGTACAAACTTCACCTCACAGGAATTTAAATAATACGCGAACTCACTTTCCATTCAAACAAAATGTGTGCCAGTAGAAGTACATCATTCTATCGGTATCGTCGAAAGATACCACATGCCAGTTCGCCGCGCGTATGAATGCCTTCATGAGGACCTACCAGACTTGAGTAAAGAGACAATTTTACAAATGGCTTTCAAGGCAAAAAATGACATTTTTGACCCTGGAGGCTTAGTTCCTACTCTTCTGGTATTTGGTTGCTACCCACGAATGAGCTGTTCCGATCCTCCGCAGCCCTCTATTGCAAAAAGAGCTACAGCAATCAGACGTGCAATGGCAGAAGCATCTTAAATTCGGGCAAATCGACAAGTAACAGAAGCACTACGTCAAAGAAATGGACCAAACGTAGAAATTGTTAAGGATCTACCTATCAATTCCGATGTCCTTGTTTGGAGAGATAATCCTAATTCAAAGTCTTGGGAAGGGCCATTCAAACTACTTGGTCTAGAAGCAGATACATGCCAATTTCAATTACCTAGTGGACCTACGGATTTCAGGATCACATCTGTCAAGCCATTTCTCAACGAAATTGAACCTTTGGCTCCTGTAAACGAAAATGAAACAGCAGCTTCTGAACCTCAAGTAGTTGAGCGACGAAACCCAGGACGCAATCGCAGATTACCAGCACGTTATAATGACTCAATTACTTTCTTTAATGCTGGACTACCTAAATGTACTATTCCCGTTGAACCATGGGGCACACAAAAATCTGAAGCAAGGTGCAAAGAGCTTAATGATCTGCAGGAGAAAGGCGCATTTTCAATTATCGATATTAATCAGATACCACAGAGCATTAGAATCTTTGGATCGAGATGGGTTGATACGATCAAAAATGAAAATATGCCAATGGCTTTTGCCAAAGCACGATTAGTCATTCAAGGGTATAACGACTCTGGGAAGAAAGAAATTTTAACCCAGTCTCCTACTATCCAACGTGCCAGTCAGGATTATTTTATCAATCGCAGCTATGTACCCAACCCTTAATCTCTATTTCCGGGATATTTCACAGGTATATGTTCAAGCAACAACCCCAATACGTCGGGAGATATATACCCAGCCTCCGGCTGAACTTGGACTTGATAAAAGTAAAATTCTAAAAATTCAAAAACCCCTTTATGGATTAGCCGAATCCGGTAACCATTGGTATGTTACATACCATAGCCACCATACAAAAACCTTAGGTATGACTCCCTCGACCTATGACTCATGCCTTCTCTATAGAAATATACCATCTACTACAATTAATGAAAATTTTTCACCTTTTGGAATCTCTGGCTTACAAACCGATGACACCTTATTTCTCGCAAATCTCTCCTTCGCAAAATTGGAACAAAATAAAATGACTTTTCTATGTAAAGAAAGAGAAAGACTAACAAATAATCATAATCTAAAATTTAATGGAAGCTTAATACAACTTGAGAAAGGCACAATAAACCTATCACAAAAGTCACAGTGCGACAAGATTAAATCCGCCATCGATAAAAATTCTTACATTGCCCAGCGAGCCCGTGGAGCATATGTTGCAACAATGTGCCAACCCGAAGCCACCTATGACCTATCCTTTGCAGCACAAATTAGAGATCCACAAATAACTGATATCCAAAGACTTAATCGACGCCTGACGTGGCAGCAAAATAATAGTTTACGAGGACTAAAATTTATCCCCCTTGACATTAGTACGCTTAAATTAGTTGTTTTTACCGATAGTTCTTTTGCCACTAATCCAGACTACTCATCTCAGCTTGGATATGTTATAGCCCTCGTTGATGGAGAATGAAATGCAAATACTATCCACTGGCAATCTGTAAAATGTAAGAGGGTTACGAAGTCTGTTTCAGCATCAGAACTTTATGCAATCTCTCTTGGATTTGATCAAGGCTCGGCAATTAATTTTTCAATCAACTCAATTCTTAAATTATCAAAACCGATACCCCTAATAATTTGCACCGATTCACGCACTATCTTCGACTGTTTAACAAGATTGAATACTGTGCAAGAAAAACGGCTCATGATTGACATCATGTGTTTAAGAGAAGCATACGAAAAAAGGGAGATATCAGAAATTAAATGGATCCCAGGTAAAAGTAATCTGGCTGATGCTCTTACAAAATCAAAGAATATTTCACAAGTGCTTCAAAATCTAGTCGATAAAAATTGGGTGGATCTGGACAGTAGTAAATGGGTCGAAAGAGACTTCAAATAGAATTGAACAATAGTAAAGAGGTTATAGTAATATATCGCACACGACATTCTGGTTGTTGCCAGTGTCGGGATATTACTATATGAATTCCTTTAGGTTAGTTATGTTTACTTAGTAGTAGTAGGTCTATTGTAGTCGATATGAGCATAGTTGATTATGTGAGACTATATGACGTCATTTTGAGTTTGCACTCGAATGTATATATCATATATCCCATTTGTAGCTTATAGACTATATCATTACAAGAACAACAACGGAATAGAAAAATCATTAAACAACAGTACATCATACTGAGTTATATTACCCGGGATTACCGACAATATCCAAAAGTTAAAAACTTTTCTAATGTGTTAAAACGAGTTGAAAGATCACCTCTTTTTATTTTCCTCAAAACTATTTCTCTCCTGAATTTATTTTTATGAAAAAATAAATGTTAAATTTAGATTTGAAGATTGAAAAATAATCTGGAATTTGTAATAAATTATTTTACTTACAGGATAATCATGTTGGGTTTCGAATCCGAATGTTAAGAATTAATGAATTTTTCGTAAGGTATTGGGTTACAGATCGCGCACAGAATTCACGCAAGTAAAATCTAATTTTAAGCAGGAAACTCAAGCGAGAGACTTAATCCATTGTCCTCATGAGATAGTTGTAGTGAGTAGTTGAATAATCTTATAAAGAATGTCAAAATAATTAATACTTTCAAACGTTATTCTCTATCTCCTATCCACTCAACCTCTTCAAAGTCAGAATAAATGTCCCTATATTGCTCATTTTCACAATACTTCTTCATCCACGATATTCCTGAGTAGCGTCATGAATTATTATATAGTTGATTGTTTTTGCAGATCGCTAGCCAAAGATAAAATGTTAACAAGTTTGACGAGATATCTATTGCTGTTCGAGGGCGTCAAGTCCTACTCTGCACCAACGTGGTGGCGCCTGGGAACCCTTGATCTCGTTAGAAAGGAGCCAAGTAGAGAGGCAATCATCCTACCCTTCAGGATCCCCGTTCATTCTCGCAGGACTTAGTCGGCTTTGTCTCTACATCACAAATCCTTATCACCCTCTCAACGAAGCATCCCCACGACTGTCCCAGGAAGTCAGAGTGAAGGGCTCTGCACTTCCAAATACACAAACCCTAATAAAAATAAGTTGGTGACGCAAGTGGTCAGGTGCTGGTTGGACTTTCTAGGGGTGACGGGTTGAATTCCTGTATGGCTTATTGGAGGGGGACTGCGGCTGCTCGTCGAAAAAGAGTACGGGAGGATTAGCTGCGGCTTTCTCCTTAGGTTTTCCCTCAGTCTGTGGCCTTTTGGGTCATAGTGAATATGTTCCTACCCATTCGGCCTAATGTAACTAGCATCTGGATGGTGTATTGGGAGAAATTAGGCACCGGGTGGGCATTGCTGTAGTTTGTATTCTAGATGTCTTCCATACGTGTCATGTACAATGTACGCTGGCTAGAGCCGACACGATAAAATATAAACTAAACTAAATTATTGCTGTTCAAGGTCGGACCTGTTCAAGCAATTTGGCGTCTCATGTGCTACACAACTCAAGTAGAAAAGTTGCTGTCGGTTCACTAGGTGAACCTTTATAATCTATATTAACTGACTATACAGTAAAACCTGTATAGTAGGTTTATTCTTTTCCTAGTCACTGTCCAACAGCTAGCTAGGTCCCTAAACTCTGCAGCACAGAGTTAAGAAGTCTTCTAAATTATTGCAGCACAATAATTAGAGGAACACAACAGTAATTTCAGTCAACGACTTGGTATTAACGTAATGTTTTATTCTTTTTGTGTCTCCCTCTCTAAAACTTTTAATGCGTCGGATAAATCACGGCTTTGTGTAACCCGAAATTTTGCCTACTTTGCATAGCGGAATAAGAATATTCCGACAGTTACTGTTAATGCTAATTTCTATCCATTGTATAGGACATCATCGTGTATATTTTCATAAGAAAATTCAAACTTAGTATTCAGCTTTTATTGATTGGATTAACTAGAACGCAGCGAATGCGAATTTTCGTGATCTTGTCTCGATACTAGTAGAAGCTTTCTTTGCTGGCTATTTATTTCAAGTTAGTGAATCCACTATCTACAGGAAATCTCGCAAACAGCTTGCTCTTTCTGCTTGGAAAGCTGAGTAAATGGTACTATCCCTTGGAGCTAAGCAATTCATCTGGACTGTACTTGGTCTTCACCAACTAGTTAATATAAATATACCTACTGTTGTCATTACCGATAGCAATGCCGCGATGGACCTAGCTCACAATCAATAATTCGATGATGCCACAAGACATATTGTCATTAATACCACTTGACTAGATAAAGAATCGCAGATGGATCCCTTCTCTTGCTTCGTATTCCATCAGATGAAAATCTGGCAGACCATTTGCATGAAATGTCTCCTAAAACCAAGACTAAACCACTCATATACGTGTATACCTGGTACATAGTAAGAAGGGGAGTTGAAGATTGATGTCTAAAACGGTATTTTCCGAAATCAGCAATCTTTGTTTGGAGAAATATAAGTACGGTCAATAATACAACATTGATCATGACTGTTATTGCATATTCTAGCGACATCGGCTATCGTCGTTTTGACCGTGACATTGACACACATTGGGATTCCTACAAGCGTGGTATTCTATTAACTAAGTGTATCATTAAAGTCACATGCGAACACGTGCTCAACGCCTATTACACTAATATCCCTTAGTTAGAAATTAGCCCTCTGCAACTAATAAATAACTCCAGGCGATCCTTATGTTACAAACTCTTGACATGCCACTTCTGCATAAATATTTCACGTGACCTATATCTCCAAGCCTAAAGCTTCATCGCTTTTACAAGGTTTCTCAATTTTTAACAGGCGGTAACGCAGGTATGATATGGTTCGAACTAAACAGTAAAATGTAGTCAGAGGAACTTAGGGCTGTGACTATTATGATTTAAACATATGTGAAAATTGTACTTTTTTAAATCTTTGACTGAGATGATGAGTGACGGCCAGGTAGATCTGTCTGCCTCCCTGCGCGTTTACTTTCAATAGTTTTTTTAAAATCAAATAGAGTGTCAAAATTCACTCATTTACATGTCAGTTTCTAGTTGTAATATGATGACTGGCCACTTTGGACGCTTTATAAGTGATCGCAAAATGCTTGAAAGACACTGTCTAAGACGTACATACAATGGCTAGGAGTCAAGTTGTCTCAAAATAATCCACAACGCATTCAAGCAAGAGATCCTTATTGTAAGAGAATATTTGGCTGCTGATGTAAATGATCGACAAAATAGATGGAAAAAAATCATGTGGAAGTTCGCAGGTTTCAGCCAATTATCAAAAATCAACCCAATATATGTTTGGAAGACATCAAAACGATGACACAAGAAACATTGTGGTTGCATTAATGAAGACTGAATGGTGCGTCAATCCTCTAACATCTAAATTAGCCTTTAATTTTAGCTGTGGCATTTTTGTAGCTCAACCTACATTTAGCTTTAGAGCTGGCGCTGGCCAGAGAAGACAGAGGGAAACCAGAGTATAAGTAAACAGCTATTCTTCAGCAGCTTGAAAGTTTATTTCATCAACTGATTCTTTCTTCTCCTAGACGGATATCTTAGTTCTTCTTCTGAATGCTTCTGTATTAAAATTAAATTGCAGGCCAAGTAGCTTCTAATCAACTTTGCATCATACAATTTTTAGATTTCACAGATTTTGCGGATTTCATAATCTTACATTATGCTTTTTAAACTCAATCTCGCTTCTCTCGCTGCTGCTTTACTTGTGGCTGGTCACGGTAATGGAATTGTAATCGCCGATGCTCCTAAGAAACTTTGTGGTCCAGGAGTAGGGGGATCTAAAGGTAAGTAAACCTTCATACATCTTTACCAATATCAAGCATCGGTCTTGCCGAGCTTCCCGTTTTATTTCTTTCCTTTTTTTTGGTCATTAATACTAACAACCAACGTGAAGTTTCCTCTCGCGATGTTATTGAGCAAGATACTTTCCAAGCCGACTCAACTCGCTTCAAGAACAACATTGAAGATACCCGCGGTGAGACTCTTGAAGGTAGTCCCAACAATCCTACCATAGGCATAGCCAAAGAAGTGCAAGATTCCAACAGCATGCCAGCCAGAGGCATGGGTATGAAGACACTGCACCAGATTGACGTCTCTGGCGGTGGCCTTTAAAGTTAAAATCCCCTATATGATAGGTACATCTGAGCTCGGTGATTATAAATAAAAAGGGATTAGAGTATAAACAGTCCCCTTGGAACAGAAAGATGGAGATTCCCTGTGTAGTGTTATAAAACGTCCCCTTATCTACACAAATTTTTTTCTTGTCATGTGAGTCTTACATAGCCTTTATAATAGTGACGGGAAAAACTTAAGTGAATGAATTGCCCTTAAATTAATATCTATTCAGAAACACTTTATTGTTTCTTTATCAAGATATATTGTTAGTAGCAATTATTACTCTAATTCTATTTTATTACAAGATCAGCGTCGCCAACTTACAGACCATCACCTGCCGAGACATTCCTTCGATTTCACACAGGGGCTACTCTCCGATATAGAAACTGTTTGAGACTAGGTTGTGAAGAAGGACAAGCGTTATATATTATAACAAAAGACAACCTGTTGTAAAATGTTGCAGGATGTGTGTATGTGTGCCATATCTTTGGTATAGTTTTTCGTCTCTTCCGCCGCTGAATTACGTGAATAAGTGTACTATTTTTCGAATTGCTTCCCATAAATTTCTTAAGAAGTTTGGTATTACCAAACCCTATTTGCTCACGGGCAATGTCAAGAAGAGATTTTGCAGAAGAGATAAGAATTTCTCTGTTAATTTCCAAGCTCCTATCACTAGAATCTTCTATTTCTTCTTCCCCCATCTCCACTAGCACCTATTCATCTTTCGTATGCTCAATCACTCGCTTATCAAGATCAGTATTGGATTTGGAAATGCTTTCATTAGACTCAAGCATTTTACCCTCTATCATCCTATATTGTGGACGAAGAACAAGTCACTGTTCTACCCTAAGTGGGCTATGTCTTTATCGTTGAACTTCTGAAAAAAACTGAACAGTATTTGGCACATTCTCAAAGCAGCAAATAATATGTTTATAAATTAAGAAGTGACTCAACAAGAATGCTTCACAGACACACATCCACTTTGATTGATCTGTGTAATACGTCACAAAGCTTAGGAGATCTACTCGGGAATTTTGCAGGTGTTTCCACACTCGCTTAAAGGCCTTTCTCCAGGCTGGAGCGGCTTTTCGATGATCTTTTTTCAGGATTGCCTTCAAACGCTCTACAGAAAGCGGAGTCACGCGAGAAACTAAAATCCAAGTAGTTAAATCAATCCTAGGACGACTGAATCGATGAAGATAGTCGTGCTTGATTCTTCGCCAGTGAGACTCTATGATCATGGTAGTTTTTAGTACTAGTATGTTATTTGGATTCGCCGACCGAGCATATAACTCCCATTTCTCCAGAGCATACCAGTTAACATACAAGTATGCTCACAAGCAAAAATAGTTCCTTAAGTAGCACCAAGTATATAACTCGTTGATGCAGACCGTGTAGATATACCTATCAAAGCGATAAGTACCATTTTGATCGGGAATCATAGAGTGCGTTTTATAATGTCGGTTGAAAATGCGTAGCACTGTCTCACACTCAGCTACACTGGAGGTCTCGATGAAAATTAACAGATGATATACACTGACATCGACCATAGTGATGATCACCTTTGGGTCGATATGTGGGATACGATGCCCAGCAAATTAATAGTGCTAGTATTTAAGTTTTGGCATTTTTAGGGTAGTAAAGCTTCTGCGTTGTCGTCTTTCTTGAGTCATGAAGTTTCTTTCGGATAAACCACTTTGCGTGGCATAGGCAAGGTTGAATTATCGTTCTTGGCCAGACTCTCCGGATTGCATTGTAGAGATTTCCATAAATTGCACATAGGCTGGCGAGCACAAGTACGGGTGGAGTGAAATTCATGACATCTTTCACATGTTCAGATGGGCTTACGTTCCCGAATCCTTTGGATGTCTACTGCGGCCCAAATGGATGTAATCTTGAGGGAAATTTGTGGGCTTTAGTTTCGGGGACATGAATTCTAATGAGATACTTGACTTCCTGTTTTTTCTAAGCTTTCTATAATAAGCTCTAGCCTAGTTGCTTCTCTACCTGTGCCAAATAGCCCAGTATTACGAGTATGAGAGCTGGCTGAAGGCCTTGATCTAGCTAGTCTAGCGTGACGTATTTGCGGCTCTTGTATACGCCCTCTTACCTCATTCGCTACTCTTGATCTGGATGGTATTTTATGTCAGTCTGTTGAAATTGGACAGCTAGATACTGGTCTTATTTCATCCTCAAGTTCGCTTATTAAACGCTAAGCCATATCGAGACTAGGGTCAGTGACGAAAATGTATATGGATCCTTTTCGCCCGACGGCTGATTGGTGGAAAGCGGAAAATGACGGCCGCGAATTGGCCGACAATCCTGGTCATATTCACGAAAAAAGGATGGCCAGTGCACGCCCCATCAAAAGTTTTTAGGCAGAGAAAAGTAATGGTTCGTGGAGCCGATTGTGGCAAGAAGATGAGTTCATTCTCTCTCTAAATCTAACTAAATCTATGGATATATAAGGGATATTTGATGACTAAGTAAGGTCATGTGACTATCGTACGTCCACAACTCCCCAACCACACTAATAAGTCGTCCACGACTGACGTGCGACCACAAAGTAAGTTATGCCACAATACAATCCAAATATACAAAACAATAGTTAGCATAGAGTAAATTAAAGGAAAATTGAGCATATGAAAGCAAAGTTTACCGTCCTGAACTTCAAAATGCAACTCCAATATATAAGCTTGCTTTCCAGTGCACACAAATGACCTCTATGAGAGCTGAAAT
>PEDP01000966.1:0-15275 GCA_002918395.1 Erysiphe pulchra | reverse complement strand
TCTGAGTAGATTGCGCGTTTTTTGGTTGAGACATGACGCGTTGAAGGTTTATTGTAGTTGCCAAGATATTTCGCGGACACTCGGTGGTCACGGACACTCTGAGGATCCGAATTCTTAGATCGGATAACGTAGACAAGCGAATTCTGACTAATCCATAAGGGTGCTCTAAGCGAGCTATAAGCAGGGGGCTATAATACATTCTGTGCTAATTACGTTACCAGATTTTAGGTCAACGAGACCGCCATTTAATTGGCCTTTGATATACAAGTTATATGCAATTATATTGATTCTTTTCAGGAGTTCTGGAGTAGACGGAGGGCAATGTATTTAATAGTTAGTTATCTTATTCTTTGAGTAGAAATCAATCATACATTTTAGTCTCAAGCTTGCTATTATAGATCTGTAGAATCTCGTAATAGTTGAGCCGCGAGACACCGTGTGATTAACCATAAAGTATACTATATTACAATAGAGAAGCCTCAACTCGGTGGTCAAACACGTTACACTATTTTTTAGAAAAAGAAATCCGACATCATTACAGCCTCGCATAGTGGGAATGGCCTGGTACTTGATCGATAAACACAAGATCTGTAAGATTTTATGAATTCATTGTTTGTGCTTGAATGATTCAGGAGAAGCTTTTTTGTCTCATGGGGGTAAAGAAATAAGATACATCATCCTTCACCGACGGCATCTTTTATTTTAGGCCAAGAATAATATCGGTCTTATGAGGTCTTTTCAAGGGCTTGAAATTACTAATGGATAAAGGGCAGACGTTAATAAAAACATGAGAAGAAACATGGGAAATTGAACTGCTGTTAAACTCTGCTCGATCCAGAAACTAGTTGGAAAGTTCAATCTACGTTTTGGATAATTCTATTTGACATATCTCAGGCCATGCCACAACAATATTACAATGTATATTGAGGACTCTTCAGTAAAAATATTGATTGAAAGAGGACTGGTTTTTCCAAAAGAAACATACATATACGATTAAAGTAAATGTTGCAGATATTTTTGACGATTCAAAATCATCAACAGACAACTCAATTTGTGTCTCATTTAATATGAGATGTTGTCAGCTCAATATGAAAGAGATATACAGATAGCAACACGCGATTACTGGAACAAGTCATAGTCACAGAAATTTAGAGCATTTATCTTCAACCCTTTTCATTCATTTCTTGGCGAGGCTTTGACGTTCTAACCTCACGAAATTGATCATCCTTGCTTTACTTTCATTTCCTAATTACATGACATCGATCAGAATATTTTTATTGACCATAATTATTAAGGATTCTAGATACGACTGGTCTCCCTTAAGGCCCGTCAATCACTATCGTAGTACATTTCTTCGGTGTACTTTTTTTTTATTGTACTTTTTCTTATTATACTTTTTCAACTTTTTCTTCCTCATCATCTTCTTTAACTCCTTCCTTATCTTTTTCTTCTCCCGATGCTTCCTGATTTTTCGTCCAATATAAACTCCGGACAAGCCACCAACTAATGCAGGCAAACTAACATGGGCTGGCCTTACAGTGGTAGTGGTATGTTGCTATTGGTTTTATTTAGACTTACTGCTATAAGATGGAGTGAACAGAAAGAAAAGAAAATGCTTGACTTACTACATGGGTCGTGTAAAAGGGTAAGGCAAGGGTTTCAATTATGAGAGGCAAACTGAAAAATGCCAGGAATGCAAGCCAAAAAATTCCCCTGATGAACATCATCTTCAGGTGAATGGGTGATACGGAACTCAGACCCAAAGCCTTTAAACGTGTATTTCTTCTTTACGAGATATTTGACACTTGGAAGTTTACATGTCCTTAAGATAAGGAAAGGGCAGAAGCAAACCTGATATAACAGATTTTATAAAGGAATCGGATGCAGGTACGAAAGCAAAGTAAAGTCCATATCCTGCAGTCTGATTCGGGGCAAGATTATCAGATCCAAGAAAATCATACCAATGATAAGATTCAATCCATATATTTGTGGATTCCTCTTTGGCGGCGGCATGTATGACTCAGTAGAGCCACTTGAGAAAGATTTTTGTAGGTTACTCAATAAGCACATTTCTCAAGAGGATCAAACTAGTGACCACAACTATATCTTGCTCATTTATGTACAGTAGAAACAGCAATTTAGTAAAAATAATGTGAAAATTTAGGATCGAAGGCAGTTTGTCAAAAGGGAAAAGATGAATAGGATGAAGTGGAAACTTGGAAAAGCTTTTTTTTACTCCAATCCATCCTTATCGATGTACGTATTCAGACTTTTTTTTTGATTTAAGGAATTAAAAGGCTTTTTAAAGACACGCAAGGGGATTCTTCTTTTCTTTCTAGGTTTTGACCATCATCATTCCCCCCCCGTATCTACGTACACAAATTCCCCACATCATTTATTAATACATCAGTAGGCGTCTAAAAAAACCTATGCCAAGCCTTCACGACGGTTCCTTACAAGTAGTAATCTTAGCACACAACGAAAATTTCAAAATTTTTTATAGTTGTGTGTTGTTTAGGATTCCGATATCTCCGTTCAATTTCCGTAGTGTTTATTCGGGTAGTCAGTCATTGGCCTAGTTTTACTGTTCGCTAGCAAAATTAGGATAAATAAATAGATCCGTTGCCTAGCCAACTTCTCCGAGCTAAGCTTTGTTTGCACAACCGAAATAAGATATTACAAACTTTCATGAAACCCCATTGAAGGAAGGATATATGTGAATATGACTTACCATTTATGCCACAGGATGGACTGTTTATTTTTCTTCACATTTGATACAGAAAAAAAGATAGCTTTGCATAAGGTGTATCGTATTAATAAAAAAAAGTAACGTAAAGTAAAATATACATATTTCATATTTCCTTCCTTCCTTCACTGGGGTTCAAAAATTTTTGTAATTGTATTAAGTATAGCTTGGCCTACACATGCTTGGACAGTATCTATTCTTTTCTATTATAATGATATGGTATGATAGAAGGGAATTTTAGGCCCCTCCTTTCTCGTCATTCAATAGCTGTACAGCTATAGCTTCAATCAAAACGCTTGATAACTCAAACATTCAATCTTTTGTTTCATTAGTTTATTGCCTAATCTTTGTATAGACTAAGCTATCATGCCAATTTGGCAGGAGGTGTGATTGAAACTTATAATTTTAACATCACAGCGGAATTCCTTGAGGAAAAGAATTATACGAGTTCCATTTCCACGAAATGTAACAACTTCGTGACAAAACAAGAATTTCATTAGCTCAAGTAGTGTAATGAGTTTTTGACCCGTACATAGGCCAAAAGCTAAATTGCTTTAATCTACTTCTTTTTCTAATATCATAAGGACGGTTTGAGCGGCTCTCTTGTCAAATCTGCGCGATTTCACAAGTAATCCATGTCGTTTGGCCTCCTGCTTAGCTGCATTTAATACCATTAATGTTCAAAAACTTTTCTCCATACTCAATTTCTTAGTAGGTAGCACCTATTCAAAACCTCTGAGCACAAGTCAATGAATAAATGCTTCACATGCCTAGGTGCTTGGTTAAATTTATTCGCAGCTTGTCCATGTGTTATTTGTTTGTGTAAATTGAAGGAAGTTCGGGAGATATTAAAAGCTTGGAAAATCTCTCCCAAGATAAAGCGAGATATCGCAGAACATTCAACAAAGAATAGGAGCAACGTAGCTCTTCACCAGCTAGATTTGACGTTACTAGTTTATAATTTCTTTCCTAGCCTTATCCTAAATTGAATCTTCTTCATATCCATGGGATTTTCTGTCGTCATAGCTAGCGACAGCTGCTAACTCTATTCAATGATAAAATAACTACCATGCCTGTCTAAGAGCAGAAGGCAATATTGGCACATATTCTGGGTCTGAGAAATGAATACTTGTCGCTGCTACTTCAAACGTATGTCTCTACATATACAGGCTTTCTCTCAGGTGATATATTGGAACTTTAAGGTAATCCAGGCAGGGTACTGAGTTGTTTGGCAAGACCGGCCAGCGAGTATAATCCATAATTTGAATCTTTTTCCCTTCTGTAGAAGCTACCTATAGAAAAGATATTAATACAATCGATTCAGAATTCCTTTTATAGGCATTTTAGATTGGTGAATCCAATAACCCTTTTTTTATCCCCTCCTCCGCTCTCAATAACCATTTTCATACATGCTCTATTTATTTTCCAGATAAAAATCATTGAGTGAAAAAAAAACAGTTTTTTGGATGTATAAAAAATAAATAATTTTATAACTTGATACTTTCTATTATTAAAAAATTGTATAGATTGAGGAATCTGGTTCAGGAGATGGGAGAAAAACAAAAGTAATTTTTCCTACCAATAAATTATTCGATTACAAATTAAAGGTCGATGTTCTTGTAGAGTATAGAAATCAGAAAAAAAAGTGGTAAGAGGAACTAACTGGATTGCCGCTTGAGTTATTTTTTTTCAAAAAAAAGCTTTTATGGATTGAAAACGATTTTTAAAAAAAAACAATTGATTGTAGGTCAGCTTCAACAAAATAGTGATAACTATTTTGTGATCCTTTATTTCTCTCGCTACTCTTCCTCCCTTTTGTAGGTTTGATATTTTGCGAGTAAAATTTTTTTGTAAGTAGTAAATAAATAGCTTTTGATAATCCGAAACCAAATGAGGAAGATTGAAAAAAAACAACAGTGGTATTCCTCCCAGTTTTTACTCCATAACACCATTTTTTAGGCACCTTCTTAGTAAATCTCCAATGAATCAACGATAATTTAAGATATAAATAAGCTTGTAGAACACACTATCTTCGACGAGCTTTGACGAAAAGAGTGATATAAGCAGCTACCAAAAAAATATAATACCAAGGTGTGCTGTTAATAATATTTATTTCGTTTTAACTTTTGCCCAAATTTCATGATTCTGTGACTTCCTCTTCAACTTCACATCCTTGGGAAAAAAATATTCGAGCTGGTTTATCGTAATCATTTTGAATACCATAGAAGTTCCCTAAATGTTGTGAGTTGAGACCAAAAGCTAGTCAATGACAACTTTTTAAGAATCAATGAAAAAGGTTGAGTCAATCTTTCAATTAAGACATTTTTCTTACCTCTAGGAACCTGCCACATACCGCCTTTTGAAATTCTAAAGACATTATCGTTAACCGTTACTTGAACCTTCCCATAAAAAACAAAAAAAGCCATTTGCATTTTTCTTGAATTCTTTTGTTTCTTTTCGGAACCCGGAGGAAGATCGACCATTCCGGCGCCGAAAAAAGGTAATGTTAGTGTCTTTGCAAAACGAAATGATGCATTTGCAATATCTCGAGTAATAATAGCACTTGATGATAAGGCAATTTCTTCTTCCTTCTCTCCAATCTGAGATCCGGATTTGTCTTCCTGATCCCATGTACGAACTTCTGCAACAATTCGTCCGGGGTTAACCTCCCACGGCTCAAAATCTTCCTCCTCCTCCTCCTCATCATCTGAGACTCTTGTTCGTTTTCTCTTCTTGGCTTTGGAATTTTGAGATTTTGTTCGACTCCTTTTGACAGGCTCTGCAATCTCTTCTGCACGGACGACGTGTTTGATCTTCCTCCCGGCGAAATCAGCTGTTAGACTCTTTATAGGTGGTTCTTCATCCTCAAATTCGACTTTCTCGTTACTCCAAAAAGCTAAAGGCCTTATGGAGTTACGGCCAGAGCGAGTCTGTAAGATTTTATCGTCTTCACGTCGAAGGATTACTAAGCCTCTACTTTTTGGTAATTGCGGTCCTGGTTGAGCATTGGATTTGGCATTTCCAGGTCCTAGGTTTTTCCCTTTGGGACGAGTCTTACCACGAGACAAAGTTGAGTCTGACCGGGCAGAAGCAGGTTTGGGATCTCTATACTTAGATACTTTATTCTTAGGACGACTTATAGCTTTAGTTACCTGTGCATCTCTTCCTTCTACTTCACTTCCACTAGAAGAAGCGTCGCTTAAAGAGTTCTGTGGACGCTTATATGAGCGCTTATCTCTCTCACCAAGATTCTGGTCCAAGACTTCTTTCCTGAAAAAACTTGGTTTTTGTCCAGAAACGGGATCTATGACATTATTTTGTGTACTTTTTGATTTTGAGTGAGATTCTTTCGTGTCTGCTGCTGTGTCTTTGACTATTGACTTTACGTCTACAAATTTTGATCTCCATTCTTTAGGTTGAGGAGGTTTACGAAGTGCGGTCTCTTTAAATATCTCGTTCCCTCTTGTGGATTGATTATCGTCTTCGATAACCTTGTCTGACTCATCGCCAGAAATTTCATCATCATCATCATCATCGTGCTGTTCGCTTTCCATATGAATTGTATTGTCTCTATCAACAAATGATATGTCATCAACTTCCTCTTCTTCACTTGATTCTTCGGTTGCTTGGGCTTTATTTATATGTCGACCATTAGTAAGCTTGGCAGATCTGTAATCACTGAGATGCGTTTTTGGTTTAGATTTGATATTTTCTATTCTGTTTCTCCTAGAATCTGATGTCGTTCGTGAGAATTCAAGTTTTCTTTGCACAGATCCTGGTCGGAAGATAGTCTTTGATTCAACAATCGAGCCACGTGCAGGAGAAGATATAGTGCTCATAGTAGCATTTCGACGTGCAGGCGAATGCAAGAATGTCTTAATAGGTGACCTTGATCTAGGAGGAGGCAATCGTGAGACCAAACGTTTTCGTTCTGCAAGCGCTTCAATTGGACCTGGAGTGGAGCCTAATTCGTAATTATTTTTTGCTCGTCGAATGTAGTAATGATAAATATACTTTCACCCAGTTCCATATCCTCCTCATCGGATAGAGTAGCATCATTTTTTTTTACGATGAAATTCTTAAGATTCGGTTTCTCGGGAGAGGAAAAGAGGTGGTCCATTGGCTCTAATCCGTGCTCATCGCGTTCACCAAGCTCGGGGAGAGTAAGACCAGTCTTTCTGTACGATATTAGCTGAGTCACTGAATAGAAGATGGAGCACATACCTTCCCTTGACGCCTACATTGAATGGAAATTGATTATCTTTGACTTTACGTATTGGTTTCGAATCTTCATGTGCCATGTTGATCTAAATATTTTAGAAATACGCGCTCATCTCTAACTAGTATAGGCAAACTATCAAAGGTTTTTTCTCCATAGATCAAGGAAGTGTTTAACACTTGTGGTTGAAGTTCGCGTGAACACAGTTGTTGTTAGCTGTGTGTCATACCTTGTGCAGGGATGCGCGCAACAAATGCTGGTCTACAGCTTCTGGTAAAAAAATACATAGCCTGAGGCATAGAGATTCTTATTTTCACTTTTCGAATACCCAATATCCCAACTTGCATTAATAAATTGTTATTACACCCTACCCCTCTTTGAGTCTCTATTCCTTAATCATTACCACTAGTTATTGATATTGATTTTTATCAAAAAATCAATTACTATGCAGCTATTACCACATTTAGAAGCTAGTGATTTTAAATCTCGAATAGAGCGTGCTACTGCGCACGGTGTACGAAATTCCATCCCTTTTTGAAGATCTATCCGGCGGAATGTCGTTCAACGGAGACAGTTACAATTCAATTTTAAAGAGGCTTAAGTTATATTTTTGCACATTGTGCTAAGAATTTATTGGAGACCCAGTTGGGATTGTTCAATTTTGATAATCCGCCACCTCATGTTTCCCTGCTGAATTGGTACATTTAATCTTGGTAAGCATGTACAGTCGGACAAAAGATTGATAATTAGAAGGTACGGGAACACAGCTTAGCAGGATTCAGATCTTTCAGATATGGGATATGAACGAGACTGGTATAGCGATTGGAGCATGTAACACCAAAAAGTAATTGAATCTGCTCAGTCGATGCGATTTCTAGTCGCAAGAATCGAGAATGAGTATCGGCTATTGAGTATTCTAATTTGGAGGGCCGGAAACAAGATATACCATCATACTTGAAAATATGAGTATTCAGACCTCATGGTTTAAGACGAAAGTATTCCTAATATTTTGTGGACCTAGTCAAAGAAAGCTTTGACAAACGATGCGATTGGATTCTACTGGATCGGCCATATACTCTTCCCTGAAACTATAACTAATTCTAGATATTGAATACTGATACTGGATAATCCTTCATTCAGCCCTTCTCCGAATAGGTCAATGATTGCTTTATATTATAGTACATGCTCCAAACGCCATACCAGTCTCGTTCATATCCCATATCTGAGAAGGTTATACCCTATCTCCTAGAAGATAGCAGTCAACACGTTCTAAAAGATCTGAATCCTACCAAGTGCGGTCAACTTTGAGCTTCTCATTCTAAATTGTACTTGCAAAAAGAATAGGTACAAGATGCCACTATAGGATATTGTAAGACAACACTGTTTAGGCACAACATTTTCTGTGGACATTTTTTTCCTCTCAGGTGACACCCAAGAGGACTATGAGTGGGCTATAACTCATGGCCTAAAAAAGTCATATCAAATACTTTGCGTTCTCTGTCCAGATTTTTGGGTAACAGACCGTGACATAGCATTAATTAAATGTCTTTATCCTCAAGCTAGTGTCCTCTATACCTGGCATATCAATATTGATTTCAGGGCTTATGCCTCTAAGATTTTACCCAAAAAGAATTAGTTGATAATCTTCTGAAGGATTGGAAAAGCGTGATTTATTGTAACACTATACTGAAATCTGGGATAAATTTGATGACAAATACTCCAGGTAAGAATCTCTTAAAACTCCTAAATTTTAGAAGTTAACAAAAAATTGAAGACGGCATTTTTTTAGAAACTTCTGATCAGGAATCGCAAACTGTTGAAGAAATGAATTCCACAACTTTGATTGACCTAAACTTGGCAATCTATATATATCTCCACGGTAACCAAAGCATATCTTAATTTCTCTCCATTTCTGCCGTCGTAAAGTTTGTGGTGGTCAAATTACTTCTGCTAACTCAATTTATCCTTAATTTAATTTTGTAATTCCTGTAAAAGAGAATCAGATTGTAAAATGAGGTGCTTTGTGATGTTCCGTAATCATTATTTTAGGGGATGTCGGTGTATAAATAGACTATCGTAATTGATTATCTCCATAGCAACAAAACTATAGTAAAACATTATCAGGTGCTGGGAATACCACAAATAAAAAATTGGAGTAATCCTTTGGGCGACTAACAAGAGATGGAGAACCAGTAAGTCTGAAACACCAAATATCTGCATTTCCAATATTTTGTTATCTCAGATATAAAAATGTTCCCGCTAATGCAGGCAGTTTTACTCCTCTCGTATGACTAGAGTGAGCACCAATCAGCCATGTCGGAAGAAGTTGAGATTAAAGCAGCAGCCTCGATTGGCTCCGATGAACAACCGATCTCCAAATTTTTGGTGAATTACTCCATAAAACTTGATAGCCTTCTGAAAGGCGATTCTTACTCGTATTTCTCAGAAGTACCTGCCTCTTTGTCCAAAACTTCAAGGAAAACCACGAGAAGTCCATCTTTAAGTAACGACGGTTTTGATGTAGATAAAGATACCTACTCTCCTGCATATGTTCTTGGTGTTGATGAAGCAGGTCGAGGCCCGGTCCTTGGGCCAATGGTCTACGCAGCTTTCTATCTACCCATATCTGTTTCGGAATCTCTTCTCCGTAAGACGCATAAATTTGATGATTCTAAAATCTTAACACAGACTGTTCGAACCAACTTGATGCGAAAAATATGTACAGAAGGAACTGATTTACATCAGCAATGTGGCTGGGCCGTAGAAGTAATGTCGGCAAGAGACATTAGTTCAAATATGATGAAACCAGGTATCGCATACAACCTGAATACTCAGGCAATGGACGCGACGATCGGTCTCATAAAGGGAATATTAGAAAAAGGAGTAAATATTAAAGAGATTTATATCGATACAATCGGGAAACCAGAGACTTATCAGAAAAAACTGGAAATCATATTTCCGACAGCTAAAATCACAGTCGCTAAAAAGGCGGACAGCCTGTATCCATGTGTTAGCGCAGCCAGTGTTTGTGCCAAAGTAACAAGAGATGCAGCTTTAGAGCTATTGTATGAGAACTTCTTGAAAGAGAAAGGATTAGATAATGATGTTGAGCAAGACGATAAAGCTGAAGATTCGTGGGGCTCTGGCTATCCATCTGATGCGAAATGTTCTACATGGCTGAGAAAGAACATGCATCCTCTTTTTGGATGGGGAAGTGAGTGTCGATTTAGTTGGGCTACTGCGAAAGACATGCTAGATAAAAAAGATCAAGCTTTGAAAGTTGATTGGCCTACTGATGAAGATGAATCTAAACTTTTAACTCAATATTTTAGCTCCAAGAATAACGCAGATACAGACGAGCTTTTCGCTTGGTTTGGAAGATCTGTTGATACAGCGCTTATATGATGTTGGTTTTCATCACCAAAAGTTATGTTACTAATCTTACTTCTGTGTTTTTTTATCGGCTTTACCTCGCCTAATACAGATAAATTCTAAAAAACTCGACACATTATGACAAAGTAAACCCGTAAACCTGAATCTTTTTCCTTAAAATGAGAAGGAGTGAAGTGTTTCTTGTTTACTGCACTTTTGCAGTGCACCTCTAAGCCGACTTACCTGAAGAAAAATACACACTAATTCTTTACTAGCTATATTCCGAATCCTCGAATCTACACCACCCCTTTCTTTCATCTGATTTATGGAGGGTTTGTTTATTTTTAAGAAAAGAAAAAAAAGGGACTTGATATATATTTATCTCTTCTATTTATTTGGTATTTGATATTTGTTGAAGAGCAAAATTTTTTTGGGAAAGAAAGAACGATATCCTCTCTCTGAAGTCGGAAGATAATTATGAAGTTCCCTTTTTTAAAAAAGTTCCTGAAAGGATTAATTTTAAGTACAGGTATTAAAATTAAATTACTCTTCGTTTAAGGAATCATTCATACGCTAATACATTCTTTTTGACGGACTGCAATAGCAAAAATTTCATCTACCATTGAATGTCATGCTATTTATATTTAGGAAGATTAAAGAAACCTAGAGGCTACTTCTTCATGAGTGATCAAGGGCCTACTTGAAAGATATTATCTTGATGGGAAAGAAAATGAAGTTATCACTTTTTTGTCGATCTTTAACATTTGTGAGTAACCAGAGCCTAGATAGGGTACATAGTTTTGTACCATAAATCCTTTGAAATAAGTACAAAAAAATTATCCTATGCGAATTCCATCACATTAATCTGACACATTAAGAAAAGACCTGCGAATTTAGATCCTTCTAAATTAAAATTAGAAGCTTGAATTCTTATGGAAAAATTAAAACTTTCAAACTCATTATTGGATGTTAATCATCTTCAAGTGAGATAAAATTGTTTAGTTTTGGTGTTTCCAAGGAAAAATAAAGCTTTACCCTTTATACAATATGGGTTTATTTTCGTTTCACATTATGAAGCGTAGATTTGTATCTGGATGAAAATTAGTATACTATCAACCCATTTTTTATTAATTTGAGTATAAGGATATTAATTAGCAAAGATATATTCTGTGGTGGGATAATGTGTCTTCATCAACATACCAAGAGGATGACTGCAGCTAAGCTGTGGCTTCTGGGAATATTTTGTTGCCAGTACCTCACGAATACTGTTCAAGAGCTGGACATAGCTCTGATTAGGATTTTTCTTCATAGCTGTAATAAAAGCCCAGGACATAGCGCCAGTTGCTTGTGAAGCAATAGTCGCATCAGCTGAAGTTTGGTCGTCTTTACTCCCGGACAACATTACAACATCCGCAGGTGAAGTTTTTGTAGCCAAACTTTTTTTATAGGCCCCATCTCCAGATGTAGCTTTCTGAAATAGACCCACCAACTGCCTTGCAACGCCTCCATAATCTTCTTTGCTTGCTGAACCTAATATACCGAGAAGCCCTTGACCAGCCTCCTTAGCAAGATTCGGTTCTTTAAGCACACCTTGTGTAGAATATATATATGGAAGATCAAGACAAGATCCTGAGTGACACGAATCAAATATTGCTGTCAAACGTGCTCCAGCTGGTAAAGGTTTAACTAAGATTTGATGTATCTGGTCATCCACTATATGTCCTGCATGTTTAAAATCAACTGGATATATGACTTCATCATGGCCATCTTCTTCATCACCATCAAGATCATCGGTCTGTCCTCCATGCCCAGAGTAATGAAAAAAAAGTGCATCATTTGGTTGACAGCCCTCAACTAGCCAGCTCATGGCACGAAGTATATTGTTTTTAGTGGGTTGACCCACCGGATTTTGTTGATCATCTATATGTTATCAAAGTTAAAACAATATCCACAATAATGCCCGTAAATCAAGAATACTTGCCGGTCAAAGTTACTATATTTTCACTCTGATATCCATAGTTCTCCTTTAGATATGCTGACACATTGTGAACATCGTTAATACATCCTCTAAGTTCTCCATTTTGGCCGAAGTAATTTATTCCAATCAAAAGTGCTTTTCTACGACCGGTACAATTAGAGTATTGAAACGTATAATCTTGTGGTGCGCCATGTCTAAACTGTTGCATGCCCTGGGGTGGTGGTGGTGGTGGTGGTGCAGAGCCTGTAATTTTTTAGTGAGCAATGTTTATTAATCTTTGATGAGACTCTAATTTCTCAAACCTTGTGGAGGATAGCCAGACTGGCCTTGCCATTGACTATAGCCATATTGCTGTTGAGGTGGGGGCTACATAGTTGGTCAACGTTTGTGCAGTGAATCTAGGAGGAAATCAAAATATAGGTACCGCTCCATAGGCGCCTTGTGGATTCTGATATTGTTGCCCAACATATGGATTTTGTTGCTGGTATGATTGTCCTGGATATCCACCAGGCTGTGGGTACTGTTGTCCAGGATACCCACCTGGTTGTGGATATTGCTGTCCTGGATAAGCACCATAGCCTTGTGGAGCTCTGAAGGCCAATTTCAATTTAAGCAAGAAGTTCTTTAGGAAATACTTCAAGCCATGAGCTTACCTTTGGTCATATCCTCCATAACCTTGACCGTTATAACCCTGGGGCCAAGACATTGATATTTAACCGAGTCGTACGTAGTTGTTAAAAAGATACTAAATTGTAGAGATATTAAGCAACCTCTAAGGTGTAGTTGAAGTAAGAAAGATCGAAGCTGTGTTAGCATCCAGCACTCTACCACACAATATTTAATATATGCTTTTCTTGCTAAGAGGATCGAATGAGAAATAAGTGCAACCAGAGCCGGGTGCTAATAGCGGTTAAAATACTGAAACGTAATAACTCAGACGAAACTCTTCCGTACAGTCTCCGCTCTACTCAGACTAGCTGCCTTCATACGCAAAACTCCAATAGTTGGCCTGATGGTCTCTCGAATGGAGTACGAATAGCCTGGAAATTCTTACATGGATTGGATGGCCTGTGCTTTTATGACAAGCTTATTGGCTCAAATTTTGAGCTTACTAATCAAAACTCGAATTCATAGGCCAATGACGCAAATCTGCAAAATCTGTAAATACTCAATACAGTATCTTTTGCTGGCTGCTAATCAAAGATTTGAATACAAATATTAAGAATCTTCATACATCGTTAGAGCAAAGTATTTAAATTTTATGGTAAAGCATGTCAAGTTCAAATAAGCTAGCCCATTCAGTATTCCAAGGGTTGAGTGTGAACGGTGGGATGGAGGCTTGCATTGGTGACGATTGTATGAATTAATTTTTCTCATCACAGTGAGAAGTGTTCAAAACGACCCAGCAGTAAAGAATACAATACAATCTAACAAACTTATTGTACCAAACCCAAATAGCCCATCTAAAGCTCTGGTCCGGCAAAATATGAAACAAGATCAGTGCATGTCAATCACTCTCCCCGGTCCGAAAAAATGTCACATACTTTCAGTGATGCATGGGTAGATTTTAAACAGCGGAGATAATCTAACAATTACCAGGCCTCGGTGATTCACAAACGTTAGCAGCCTGCTGAATAAATTAAATCAAATCGAAATTTCTTAAATCTAGTATAACCTTCCATCTCCTTTTATGACATGTATCGACTATCGATCTTTATGTACCCTAACATAATTTCAGCTTTGAAGGTTGACACCATATGATGATCTGGTACTTGTGCCACTTAGAAGCGGACATTTTTTCCAAAAACTTCGTCCTCACCGTCTTCTTTGACCTCTAGAATGGATATCTTATTCAATTGATTTGTCTATACAATCTCAAATGAGGGTTCGGGATGAGTACTATTTTCAAAAATTAACTGCTTATTTTTACTGAGTGACTCTTTTGGTCGATCCTTTCCTCTTAATTTTTAAGAGATTCTTATATATTTCATCTTAAGTTCTAAAATATTCAGCTTTAGCTTAGCATTATCGCTCTCAAAAATTTTAAGGTTAGTTATTATTTAGGTCTACAAGAGTGTTGTTATTCTCTTAGATAGAGGTAATGCATGAATATGACTTCAAATATCGCCACTAAGAATGAAAGTATTGAGCTTGAAGTATCTGGCCACTCCGTTAACACATGCTCCTAATGGGTGGGCTCTAGAACTCTGACTATCTATATATACTATTAGAGAATCGGTGGGTCCGCGAGCGCAGGCGGTGATTGGCTGCGGGGGTGTTTTTATGCCTCCGGATTGGCTGAAAACAACGCTAAATGTTCACAATAAGCGAGACCCCATCAATCCTTTTGGGACCGCGCGACACATAACATTGAGAGATGGAGGATAAAATCGGTGAAACTGGCATCGTTGGTAAGGTAACTCCAAGCGCTATCTTCTGTGTAAATTTGGGGCATTTTGAACCATTTTCGAAGGGCGTCTATTATTTCATTGGCTCAGAGACGACAGGCTTTGTCGCGCTAGCGGGCAAGGCAGAGGTGCTATTCGCCACTTCTTTTGGGTGGGGTCGAACTAAAAGACCGCACGACTCCGTGTTAGCGAGAATGTATCTCGCGGGATTGGCTGAAAATGGCGCTAAATGTCCGCAAGAAGCGAGTACTCCATCACACTTTTTGGACTGCGTTTTGGGATTGCGTGGTAAAATCGATGAAACAAACTGAGCGCAACTAAGCGAGCACCCCATCAAACCTTTTGAACGGCGCGACACATAGGATTTCGGGATGGGAGTTAAAATCGGTGAAAATGGTACTATTAGAAAGTTAACTTCAAGCGCTATCTTTGGTGCAAATTTGGAATATTTTAGAGCATTTTGAGAGGTCAGCCATTTTTTCATTGGCTCAGGACGACAGCCCTCAGCACGCTAGCGGAAAAGGCAGAGGTGCTATTCGCCACTTCTTTTCG
>PEDP01000965.1:0-15277 GCA_002918395.1 Erysiphe pulchra | reverse complement strand
ACTATAGTGATATGAGACTTTGAAACGAAATAACCGAAAAAAAAATTGTAAACAAACAATGTAAACAAACAAGCAACGTAAATAAACAAATAACGTAAATAAACAAACAATGTAAACAAACAAGCAACGTAAATAAACAAATAACGTAAATAAAGGTCAGAATATATATATATATATGTTATTTTTTTTTTTTTTTTTGTTTTGAATATGATTATGAATTTGAATCTGATTTTGATAAAGTAGAAAAAAAAAAATTAATTCAAATACTGCTTCGAGTAGCTGCGAGTTGTTGCAAGTTATATCTTCGAGTAGCTGCGAGTAGCTGCGAGTTTGAATGCCAAAGTTATAGAACTACTCTTGCGCCGGGGTCATAACCTATTAAAACTATGACTTCATAGATGATAAATATGGAAGCTCTTGAGTATTCAATAACTTGGATTCAGAGGTAAGTTCTTTACTCCTCTTTATCTTGGAGGGTTTTATTTCGTTATCCTTTAAATCTACAACATATTACGAGATTACTTTATACTATAATTAACCGAGATTGAGCTATGACCAACACAGCTATTAATAGAATTTTCACAGGCACGTCCATTCTTTCGAGCTTATTACTATGATATATCTCAAGCAAGTAATATAATCAATAAAGGCTGACAGCTGTGATTTTATTGGTCGAATTATGGGGGGTGGCTATATCGGTGGCCAATCACAATTTAAATTCTCTAAACAGAAAAGCTTTTCAAATACAAATCACTAAACCTTACTATATATAGGTCAGAAATTATTGGAAATCAAAACATATTTTTCGGGTTGCAATTAGGATAATTGTTGGCCACTAAAGTATTCTACTAAATCGCTATTCTTAGCCACTAACCATAACCACTACAACTAACTAACACCACTAACTACTACATCAGTACATCACTAACCAATACCCTTAATAATAATTTTATTCGTTATTCCTACAACTAAATTTCTTAATCTTAAGGCTTTGGTCCTGGAAATTAGATGAATGATAGGATTTTCTGCTTTTATATCGGATGATTGATTACTGATTTGAAAAAAAAGAATGTTTTGTTATTGAGAAATCAGAACGTAATATTTTGGTTTTTTGAAATCGTCAATTTATTTTGGATGTTGGATGTTTACATTGGGGGGGGGGCATGGGGTAGGTGCAGGGATAGGGATTAATGCGCATAGTGCATAAATCTTGCCAGGGTAGAATCCTAACACTGTTAACCATAGTGATAAAAGCAAGTCAAGAAGAAATGTCGGTTTTTATTGGTAAAACAATGGAATTAGAAATCACTCTAAAATACTTGGTATAAGATTGTTACAGTTATTACAGTTATGGACAGGCCCTTACCTTCTACAGTTACAAAAATTAATTAGATCTTTCTTGAATGCAAATTCGTGTCGAGCAATTTTATGTAGGAAATTATACTTTCCACGTGATGACTAATCAGCAAAAACCACATCAAAATCTACAGATTTCGAATTTCTCCAAACTTGTAGTCCTGTCTTTCTTTTAATATTAGTTCAAAATTTTTTTAAAATTCAAATTAAATGTTGCTATTATTTTGGAATCATACTCTCAATTTTTCAGCAAGAATAAATGATGAGAAATGGTATTTACATGCCTACAAATCTTTCTAAGTAATTTTTAGATCACTTCATTTTGTCTAGCCAGCTCTCACTCCCCAGATACTATTTTTTGGCAGGAAAAAAATGTGAAATTCAAAATTGACAAAATAATATTTAACAAAAGTATTGAGATAAAAAAAAGTTAATGAACTCAATGATGATGGAAAATTGATGTTTTTAGTGGGTCTATTGATTATTCAGCGCCGCGGGGAAAGTACACAAAATGCCCGACACAAATTTGTATGAAAATTAATTCCAAGTCTGACCGGCCCTATTTGACACAAATCAAGATTTCAACAAATAAAATTTTATTTTATTTGCTGAAATTTCGCAAATCATGGAAATTATATGTACAAGAAAGTTTTCTTACCCCTCCCATTAATCCTCGATTTTCTTAGCCCTGAGATTAGCAATTTTAATTGACTCATCCCGAATCTCCTGCGCGTAATCACGAATGTTTCGGAATGCTGTTACTCCTTCTTTGTAACTATCCTCATTGCCTGTAACGGCGTATGAGCCGATTTTGTACATGTGATAGTCTCTATCACGAGTATCACTCTGAGAAAATTCGGTGTGAATTGAAAAGATATTGATGGTGCCATAGCAATATGTTACAGCAAAGGAGTGAGCCTCTCTGTCTAGCTCCAGGCTATCCGCCCCCCATGACCTCAGGTCAGTCTGCCCTCTTTCCCCCAAAGCACCATCGTACAAGCCCTGCCACTCTGCCACAGCTGGCGAGCCGTATGGGCCTTTTACTTCCAAAAAAGATTTGGTGCAATCAGAGGTATATTTTTGATGGTATAATCAAGTCAGATATATCTTTTCTGACAATTTTTTCGAGGGTAAAAGGCCGAGCTCCCCACACGTAGTCTGGCTTTGCTCTTTTCACACCTTCTACCAGGGGTTTTAGTCCCATTAGAAGAAAATCTTGTTTATGAGGCTCAAGATGTCTTCGTCGCCAATTATGAAAGGAATCACATTGCAAATTGTATCTACTTTATTATCTGCGTCTAAAGTTGCTATTTCAAATTGGTCAAATTCACCCTTAGTGAATTCTGAACTCGATCGAGCTTTCCCTACTCTCTCTCTTATTTTTTCTAAATTTGAAGGCTTTGGTGTACGACTTTTGCTATAAACGTCGAAAAATCCATAGTGAAATACACCACTTTCATTCAGCATTTGTCTGTATTCTCCTTCATCGCTTGGGCCGATTCCTTTGCTGGATTTCGATGAATTTGATCGTGATATGGATTGTGATTTAGACGATTTTGATGATTGTGAATTTGATGGTGATGGTGAGATAGAGATTGATGGTGGAGCGAGACGGTCTTGATTAGAGTGACCACCACTACTGCGACCGCAACGTATGTTCTTACTCATGATTTCAGAGTTAGGAGGAAGATACTAGCAATTTTTTTAGTTTGACAGTCTCAACTTGGCAATCACGTACACCTGTGAGATCAGTAAGATCTGGTCCTCCTTCACTTGACAGCTGACTTAGTGCACTTTGAAGTTCAGTAGAGTCTAGGGCGCGTGAATTGAGCTCAGTTCTGTTTCTATCTATTCTATTCGTTCTATTAGTTCTATCCAGCTTCTTCAATGCCTTTCTGGTCAGCAGGGTTATTGAAGTGTCTTCTAAATGTGGTTGCAAATATTCTGAGCTGGATATTTTATCGATCTTTAATGATTTCGAAACTGCAGGCTGCTCAATATTGCAGTTCTCTATTTCGGATTGTTTTCTCTTTTGTAGGGTGGACGATTCAATCATGGTGGCTGGAAGAGAGAGTCTTTCATCTAGGTGATTTGAAAATCTAAGATAGCGGAAGTGGAAAGAGCAATGCTAGAGTGAATTATGCGTGAAGCTCGTACCTTACAAAGGAATTAGCTACCTCCATGGCAAACATCTGATAGACATACTACAATTTGTCGTCAACTTGCAATTTGCTTGTTTGCTAGTGAAATAGGACTTGTAAGCAAACCCAAAGTCACCACTCCCTTTCCTATTGTGTTAAGTGACGTCATTTTCTGTCCATCCTCAATCAGGCTATATGTTTGGCGTAGAGTTTAAGCGTTACTATAGCAACATCTAACAACAAGGGTCCAGCTGCCAAGCCACTAAGGATGGCCCCTGTCTAGATTACGATCTAAGATCTCGCTAGCCTTCAGTTCATTTGCTAACAATTGGCGGGAACAGAAAATGGCATTGCCCCTGCTATGCTATCGTTCAAACAATCAAACTTGCCACTGAACTTTACGCCCCGGCTAAAGTCTGTTCATATCTATCAATCAGGCTTTGGTTTAAATCACGCTCATTGATCCAGCAGTCAGTCCCATTCAGCTGATCTTCCTACATATCGTACAAGATATTCAATCATGACTCCACCGTTTCGCCGACCGAGTCGTATTGGTACTTCATGTAAATAGCTGCAAGTTTTATAGCATCTATTGCCTCAATTCGTGCAGCTTGGTGAGCTTGCGGTCTGCGCTTTACACCCTCAGCCGGAGTGTAATTGCGCTTTTGTCCCGAAAATAGACAACAGTAAGTTTAAATCCATTCATAGATAGCTGATCGTCCATAGCGAGATTATCAATTTATTAGATATTCACAGCTACCTCAAATGGACTATTCTTGATCTTTGCACTTTTGGTTTATCTTTAGGACCTGAATCATTTCTTACACCATTTGATAGTGTTTTTTACTACATCTAACCACTCTTTAGATTCAATCTTGTTTGCAAATTCTCTGGTAAATTCAATCTGTCCAGATTTGTCATTGCAAGAATCTCCAGTTAGGATAGGACGTGTAGTTGTTAGACTTTCCATCATTTTTGACTGGCAAAAATTCTTAGCAATTATAATTTATTATGATGAAAGGCTTTGACTCAACGTACGTGGAATAAATATTTGAAGGCTTTAATTGATATGTGTAGTGTGAATCAACACAAAAGGATTTGAGATTATTTTTAAATTTTTGAATGCACAGTTTTTAAATGTTTTACAAGTTTAAAAATACTATGATCAGACTCAAATTCACATGAAAACTGTATAGGTTTCGTTTCATTTTTGGTTAAATAATAATCCAAACGCAGGGTCTGGGCCCAAGCATTGAATTTTGCAAGCAAGACAGAAGGCTTAAATAGTATCTTGCCTAGTGGCATTGCCAGCACTGGAACTGATTCTATGGGTTCAGTTTAGTATATATTATATCGTGTCGGCTCTAGCAAGCGTACATTGTACATAACACGTATGGAAGACATCTAGAATACATGGCCCTCCAAACTACAGCAATGCCCACCCGGTGCCTAATTTTTCCATCCAGATGCTAGTTAAATTAGGTCGAATGAGTGGGAACGTATTCACTATGACCCAAAAGGCCACAGACTGAGGGAATACCTAAGGAGAAAACCTCAGCCATTCCTCCCGTACTCTTTTTCGACGAGCAGCCGCAGTCCCCCTCCAATAAGCCATACAGGAATCCAACCTGTCACTCCTAGAAATTCCAACCAGCATCTGACCACTTGCGCCACCAGCTCATTTTCATTCGGGTTTGTGTATCATTGACTTCGTTAAAACAGAATGGTTTTAAAACTGGTAAAGACGCAATTGCAGTTTTTTTGCATTCCAGCTTGCTATTTGTGTTGCATCCAAAATTACGGCTACGTTTTTCTTTAGTCCAATGAGAGAATAAAGAGAAGCTTAGTGGCAGCGAAACCCGAAACAAAATGTCGTAGATAGCCGGCTGCATTCAAGAAAGATCTAATTTCTGTAATTGTAGAAGGTAAGGGCCTGTCCATAACTGCAACAATCTTATTAGGGTCAGCATAAATGCCCTCTTTGTCAAAAATAAAGCCAAGAAAAGTAATCCGACTTTGAAACCATCTACATTTATAAACATTAAGTAGCAAATTGAAATTATTAAAACTTCGAAAAGCCTATCAGAAACTGTAAATGTTGTTTTTTCTACACAACATCTTTCCTGTCATTGAATTCTTTATGAATGTAAGTCTGTAGGTTATCATCTTCAGCACTACATAATTTTTCCTCGATATCAATATTTTCTAATGCGAGAAGCCTTTCTTCTTCTGTCGCAAAGACTTGATTTTTATTTCTTCCTCGCGTGGTTGGACGTTGTATACTGTTAGCTATGTAGTTTTGATAATGGGATCTTAAATTAACTTGTCGAGGTGGCTGGAGGTTTGGAGGTATTTTTCGTGGTATCGTCTGAGCACCCCATCCACGTCCTCCTTTTCGATTTGGTATAAATTGTTTAAATGGTGAGCACGAATTGAATTTTGAGAATTCTTATCTGGACACGTTCGTTACCAATGACCTTGAAGGCCACGTTTGTAGCAAAAATGGATTTCAATGGGGAATGCCATATCGTCTGATTCATTTGTTTCTTCTATGGCCATTATCTCATCCCTCTCAAATGAGAGTAAATTGGAAGCCTGCTCTGTCAAATTATGACAGGTATTGAAGTTTAGAGATTGAGCAGCTAATTCAATCGTTGTTTCTAATGCTTCAGAAGAGATGTCTGGCTAAGCCAAGATCTTTAACTCTTGCTCACAGTTTTGGAACGTTTTGACGAAGAGTATGTTTAAGGACCTCATATGTTACAGAACTATTGGCCATAGATAGTGACATACAATTGAATATTGAACGAAAACGTCGCAAAAACTGAAGATCTCCTTCGTATGATATTTTTCTGATGGAGGCTATTTGAGAAATTAGAGGTTGAGCCCCATTTTAATTACGCATAATTGTCATAATAGCCTCTATTGTTAATAACCACAAGGGATTCTTGTACCTAATAAATTTTGCAACGGTGTTAAAATCTCCACTGAGATTACCAACAATACATGATGGCCAGAATCTGTATGGAGTCATTTCATTGAATAAAGATCTTTCTGTTGAGAAATTTTTATTCCAAGCGCCCTAGATTGATGTAATTAGTGTTAGAGAGACTTGTGTCAGAATGGTGTTTAGTTTGTTTCATTTTGATGATGATTCCGGTATGTGAACATCTGTCGGCAGATGAGTACTTTTTTTCTCTTGTTGATGTACATAAAAAAATTGAACTTTTCTTGAAACATTGATTTTATTTCTCTTTTCAATATATTATAACTTTAACAACGCGTTCAACCTTATTCGATCGAAATCAGTTGATTGTTTATTGTTATACACAATTTGACTGCAATTTTGACATTTTAGATATTGTGAAGAAGCTGCCAATAGTTCTTCCATACAATTAAATCTATTTGTGGTCTTTTGGACAATCTCAACCCTTCATTTACCTCATCTTACGATGGAGGTTCAAGCCAAATACTTTCAACATATAATTCAAAACTAAGGAAATCTGTCCCACTTAAATATACGGGCTGTAAGTCTTGACAATTCAAGAGAATGTTAGGACAGCAGGACCTAGCATATTTTCCGGGGCTAGTTTCTTAACTATATTGAGTCCGCAAGGTCTAGTTGTTAGTTATTTCTAAGCTTTCTATTTTGGCTTCCAGTCTCTCAATAGTTGTAGATAGAGTAGCAAGATATTTGTCCTGATTAGTTATAGTTTCTTCCTTTAACTTGGATGTGTCGCTCAGGTTTTTGAAAGAGTTTTCGGATCTCTCAGTTTTCATCGGAAAATCTTGTGTGCGTGGTTTCGCTTTTGACCCGGTGCCCTGAGCGTTGATAAGATTCCTAAATTCTCGCATAACTTTGTGAAGGAAATTATAAATATGGTTGAATTTTTCATCAATTTTAAGAACATGGGCCTTGAGACCTTTTTGCATGAAGAATAATGCCCCTTTAACTGTTTTGATGCCAGTAGTATTATCAATTTCGAATTCTTCCTCAGCTTCTTCTTATAGTAAGGAGTTAGGTGGTAGTTCCTCATAGGCTTCTCCTGATTGGAAGAGGTAGGCATTTTGATATCGCTACTGGTGAAGATGTGAACTTATTTCAAATTAAATAGAATTGTATAGTTGTATAATATGATGGGATCTGTCCCTTACAAATAATTATTTTGTAGATATTGATTACCGTTTTATAGGTTTTAAGTCTCACGCAATGCCTCAAGTACTACTGCTTCTGCAGTGTAAAAGGGAACGTAACGTAAATCTTAAAAACTTGTCTTCCTCTATTGTATTCCGAGACTCTCCATATAGAGGGATATCCTATCTCTTGAAATGACGTCTTCTAAAATGTACGTATTGTAGACAACACACACAAGGGATCATTACTGCTAGCTACCTCGGGAACTAAATAAACTTATTAGAGGCATGCCATTTAGATATCAAGCAGCCATAGATGCTGACGGAGGACATACAAACTAATACTCTATTAGATTCTAGTTGTCTTGCTAAATTTATTTATTTAATATATATAATCAATTTTCTAAGTAAATGTGACCAAAAATATCTTATTTTCTTTTTTTCTACGTAAGTAATGGTTGATTGTTGATGGTAAGAAGGCAAGTCGATGGCTGATATGCTTGGGATCTGTTAATTTGGATTTACTTTCTCGGTTATATGGTGCCTTTATTGCTCAGGTATAATAATATATCATACCCGCTGGCTCTTAACGTAGCTTTTTGGCGTCGATTTTGATAAACCCTCTAAAATACACATATTAGCTGTATTGATGAACATAAGCAACAACTAGAATAAAATCAAAAAATTTCGGGAGTATTCAGCTGAGGGATTGTCGTTAGATCAGGGCACAAGAGAGGCGATCAAATGCGTCGCAACTTTTAGCTTTTTGACGCGTTAAATGAGACAAATACTGAATGATTACTAACCAATATCCAAACAATTAAGTAAAGAAGGTAAGATTATGGTAGTTTCCAGGTGTATTCGGCAGCTTTCAGCAGTTATCCTATAAATTAGTGGAAAGCTTGAGTGGTTTGTGACTGCTGCACTTAAATCGGTGTACAATGTCATTACTACTATGTAAGGATTGGGGGAAGGTGGGCGACGTTAAATTAATAATAGCTTCTATTTCTACACTGGACTTGTACCTAGAGAACTAGCGTGTGATTGTGTAGTATGTGATCATATTGTTTTCCCGTTTCTTTACCACAGTAAAACGTTATTCACCTATTCTACCATATCTTTTGTCTTCCCCTCCTTGTATAAAACGATTACTGCACCGAAATAAGTAAACCACATTAGCTCCAAGCGATGGCCACCTCTTCAGCATCACCGGTAAGCCAGTCAACTTCTTTTTATGCATGGTTGTCACTTGTTAACGTTTGACTTCAATTAGCCTCTCCCATTACTGCGTCTAAAACAAATTGCCAACGATGTTAGAGGAATTGATTGCACCCCTTAGATTCCTTCCGTTCCAAAAAATTCATGCTTTAATGCTAAGATATCGATCATTGCATCTAGGCATGTAACCTGGCTCTGGGTGAAACTGAATATTACGAGCATTCTAAAACTGAATCATGGAATACAACTATAATTGTTTGTTTACATCTTTATTTAAAATCTCAAAGATTTTGTTTTCTATGCTCAACGCTCTTTGTATCTCTTTCTTATTTTTAACCCCCTCTTCCTACATGAGAACTTACCTATTTCTTGGTTGTCTCTGCATTATTTTGATCGACTATAGAACTCAATTCTCCGATCTCTTATCTCCGAATCCTCTTCCTCAACCGGTAGCGCCCCCTCTTTTAAATATACAGTGAATAGTACCATAATACAACATCTCGTTCCAACATCGACTATTCAACGTGCAAAGGCAACCCAAGAAAGTTCACTCCCAAAGCCGCAACGGACGGAAGCTACTACAACTTCAACTTCATCGAAAGATGTAAAAAACGAGGCCATTGGAACAGATGGCAGGCCACATGTTGGAAGGAGAGGAATGCACAGTGCCACAGGTGCTTACTGGAATGAGAAGACAGATGGTATGTGGAGTTTCAAGTATGAAGGTGGTGATAGTAAAGGATTAGACGTGGTGATCAGCATCGTTTGGATAGCTATTTGAATTAAGTATTAATCAACTTTTTTACTCGTTTCGAACCCTCTTTCCACATTTCAATACTTGACTCAATTGGGGAAAAATAGATATTAGTTATTTGTTGTGATGCTAAGATCGGCAAGCTTGGAAAAAACCCCAAGCGAGTAATTACTTGATGGCATATAGCGACAGTAAAATTAAAATCCGACTCAAAACTAAATCTAACTGATCTATTGAGGAATCTAGAGAGTTTTTGATAAATATTGACCCTCCTTGTATTTCCACAACTTGCCCTAACATCTCAATATCAAAAAGCGGAGCGATGTTTGAATGTAGCGCCCCGCTATCGCATTTCTAACTTCATCGTCTTCTTTAGACCTACATCATCGTCATTTTTAGTTCAAAATCAAATTGAAAAAATCCCAGTGAGCCCACAAAAGTTATAGACTATGTTCACATTTACTTTTGATGAGCTAAACTTCAAGGGAAGAACACTGTTCCTATATTTAGAGACCTCAATTGTTAGCCGCATTTGGAAGGTAAATTGCTGATTGACTCATAAATTTTAGCGCACATAATATTTTTTGTAAAATTGTACTAAATTTCGGGCGTATTTTACACACAAAAAGCTAGCTGCCAGCTAAATAAATTAAAACAAGTTAAATCAAAATTTCATAAGACTAGGATCAACATCACCTATCTCCTCTTCCTTTTATGATTATTTATTATATATCCAGCTGTATGTGCCGTAACTTAGCTCAATCAATACTTTCAGTGCTGAAGATTGACACCATATGATCTGGTACTCCTGCCACTGAGCAGTGGTCATTTTATTTGCAGACTCCTCTTCGTCCTCTTTGACCTCTAGTATGGATGGATACCTAGATTGTTCATCGAACTGCTAGCTACTGAAGATATCCGATTCAATTGATTTGCCTGTGTAATCTCAGATGCAAGGAAGGCTTACGATGTAAAAGGGCAAATGCCAAATAATCGAACAAGCACGAAAGTAATGCCTAAAATAAGTTATATTTATCTATGGTTCTATAAAGTTGGAAACAACTGTGACTATTTACATGAAAGGAAGGTTGAAGGTGATTCCGTCTTAGAATGATATCCTAATTGGGATGTACTCTTCCCAGTGATCCAGCAAGTTCAGAATACCCTCTTAGTTAGGAATGCTGAATCGTCTATTCGAATGATGTAGATCTCAAATATTTTTGTTTCCATTTAATTCTTCGTAGATTACAATTCCGAATACTTTGAATTTCTAAAGTTATATGACCACCATTCGCCGAGTTTTAAAATTCGCTGTCTTTACAAATATCTCATGTCGTAGTTATTTTCAAACTTTCACAGGACTTACCTTCGAGAAAAGACTTTATATAAAATTTACAATGTTATCTTAAACGGTTTATTTGAACAAGAACCTGATGGCATTGCCAGGAATAATTTATAAAATAGCCCGTTGTCTTAAATAGATTCCTCGAATAATAAAACTTCGACCTAGGCCTAGTCTTTTCGATATTTTAAAAAGTTTTGATTCTCGCTATGATTTAGTGAACTTCAACAAGAAATGGGCTATTTGGGAAGGGTTTTACATGACTTTAAGTACCGGAGGTATTAAAGAAGAGATCCGATTGAAATGTGAGATCAACGGTGTATACCGCGCGATTGGAAAAACAATGGCAAACACATCAGTGCTTCTTACAGTCTTACAATCTTTAAATATTGACTGATAGGCAGATATTCTACTACAGTACAAATGAAGCGTATATGCAACACTTATGCGATCCATACACACGGAATATGTCCTCAGAATCAAATAAGCTTGAAATCGCAGGCTAGTGCTCGTAGCTTCAAGCCTAAATAAGCATGATCGAAAACTATAAGCACAATGAAACTACCAAGGATCACTGCCGATTTATGTTGTGAAGACCCCGAAGTCGTTTTGCTTTAAGTTTGGGATTTCCTCGATTGACGTACGCCTATTCAGTCTCTTATTGACTGTCTTGTGAAAATGAATGTTCCTTGTCTAATACAGCGGTATCACGGAGAGTTACACAGCTGCGTCTATTGGCGCTCAAGAGCATTTGACCAGCAAACCGAAAGTTGTGGCCGATAGTCCAGGTGCTTTGAATTGGATCAATGCGGCAAAAGTAGCAGCTAAAAAGGCGCTTGCTTAGCTGTGGAATCTTTGATTCAAAGGAAACTTTCTGAGACCAAGTATACGGTAAGAAAGGCGGCTCATATTATCAGACCAGATAGGATGCTACACGGCCCTTGATTTATGATAAATCTAATGATCAAGACCAAAATAGGTGGAACTGCCTGACAAAAATAGTGACTTAAGACGAAGAGGATGAAGATGAGCAAATCCGGGCCAAGAGGTTTTTTGCTGCTAAGCGATATACCTACCTATGGGCTTTATTCATTTCTGCTACACATTGAGATTTCATTCAAATATAGAGTTTTAGCTTTTAAATCAATACTTTAATACTACATGTTTAGATCTCCTAAGACGTACTGGAGAGAAAAGATCCGCTATTAATACAATATTCCTCTTTCTCCTTATGTAAACGTGTCCATTACTAACATAAAACTTGATTTATCACTATTTATTTTTCAGCGTCCCTAAGAAAAATTTAGACGTTTACTTTATCTGTTTTTAATATAGTTTTGATGTGTACATAGCTTTAAGACGAAAAGCCATTTTGCCTATAGCGAAGAATATGTTGTAGTTGAGAATTCACTAGTAAAAGTATGGCATGCGCAAGTCACGCAGGGTAAGGAAATAAGGAAAGGGAGGTTGAATATTTAATCTTTTCTTTGTCCCTTAACCCAGTAATATGTAATATCTTTCATAGTTCCGTTTCACAAACAAAATATCTAAGCTTTTTATCCTTCACAATCGCTTCTCCAAAAGTCTATTAAATATTAAAAAAACAATTCATTATTGAAAGGCTAAAGGTCCTTGATTAATCTTTAAATTCTTTAGCTTAAAATTGGGTTTATAATGGTAATGTAGAGTTTTGGTATTCGTATCACGCCTTAGCTTAGTTCTGTTTCGTTTTGAGGCTTACCTACCAAACACTACAGTTTATGATGCTTTCCACAAAGATTCATTCTGATTACAACAAGTAGAAAAAAACCCCATACCCCTCTAGAAGCAAATATTTTCTCCATTATTTGAAGAAAATGTGAAATATCACCTAGAAGCTACTAGCAGATACACAGAGCTTAATTCTAAGACAAACCTGGCCACTGTTGCCCGACAATTTTGAGCAACACGCAACCATCTTTGCACGCATGTTCTAGGAAGCTATGGTGAAATGGGCCCAAAATTACCACCAACAAGCTTTTTGACTGCTGAGTTAGCAATGTCTACTACTGCATTATTTAACTTGGTACAATCAACCTGCCTGTGCGTGCTGAGTTTGTTGTATGGGTCTATAATAAGTACTGAAGACACTCTGTAACTAAACATCATTCAATAGTAAGTCAAGTGTTGAATTACTAGTTATATGGAGGCCACTTGAGTTTGAATCTGTCGCGGATGAGATCAGTTCGTTGCATTGATCATGATAAAAATGTGCTGTGTAGGTCAAGGACAATTCGATAGGGAAAACTATCATTTAGAAATGGCAAATCTATATATTTACATATAGCATAGGCAACTCATTCTATATTGTCTGGTAACACATTGGTGGGTTCTTCATATAATTTCGAATGAAGGGAGTTTTGGAGAAAATAATTTCCTCAGATTCATGCTGTGTTTCTAGTGCGTGTTTCTAGCATGAACATGAACCCAACTGTATTTAAGCATTCACACCGAGCTTGATTAGCCGATCTCTATGGCTCATGATCACTTTTCTTTTGTAATCTATTAGTATTGCAAGTCTTTGCATTCGATTTAAGGTCTTTTCTTCATTTAGAAGGGTTGATAAACTAGGGCTGCATGCTTATCAATCATTTTTGTTTTGCCGCGGTTCCAGATTGAGCTTTTCTCTCATCGGCTGTAATTTACACGGTAAATTAGAAACTTTTGATAATATTGATGAAGGAGGCATGGCCAATTTAGGATAAGGAGATGAGAACAAAAATAAGACGAACCAGCTTGTTGTTTCTGACGCATCATTTCAGCTACCTTCTCCTTTTGCCGCTGCATTTCAGCTCCAGACATCGTATTTGATTTTTTCTGTAAATGTAAGCAAGAATTCACAAATTGGTGGTCAATTGTGACAGCAGTTTTTGGTCTATCTAAAATTGCGTCCTTGATATTGTATTGAACTATTCCTAAAAAAATGGCATCTATTGAGATTTACAAAAGAGCATGATTCAAGGAAATAATTCAAGAACGTAGATTAGACTGACTAACCTGTTCAGCCATCTTCTTTTGATTCGCTTCGCGAGCCTTATCTCTTTGATTTCCTCTGGCCATCTCTGCTTTTTATTTCTTTAAATGACAATTCACAGATTTGCCTTTCTATTTGTTTTTTTGTCTGACCAGGCTTTCTGATATAATTTTGTTTGCGTCTATAGACAAATATGTTTGTATCTTTAAATATAAAATTTATGAGGTTATAAGGATGCTGCTCGGAGGATAAATAATGAGTTCAATTTTTCATTATGGCTGATGGTGTCATTCATACTTACAATCAAATAGGCAAGAATATAAATAACAAATCTTGAGCTGCCGGTGACTAAGTATTTGTATGTTTTAAGTCGCTTCAATTATTTAATCTGGTCATAAGAGGTTGGTGTTGGTAATTTGATAAATATGCTTCAAAATCACATGACTATTAGTGTGCTAGACGTTGGTAAAAATAGGGGGATGCGACAGTCCGTGTTAACTATATTTTTCTTTACGAGCTACTACTAGGGGTATTCAAACATCTCTTTTGACACTTAGTTTAACACTGTATTTTAACTCTGTATTTTAACTTTAGACTTTTCGTACGTCAGTTTTATGCACGATTTGTAATCCATTTCCTCATCAAAAACTTCAAGTTCACAACATGTTCAGATGTTTAACTCCGGATACTTATCAATTTTTACTCAATTGAATTAAATTAAATTGGTATAGCTGTCGCATTCTTTTTTGAATATCACAGTCAATTTTGTAGGATAAAAAATGTTGATGAAAGAAAATTATAGACATTTCTAGTATATTAAAGTGAGTTGAAAAATTACCTCTTTTTACTTTCCTCATAACTACATCTTTTCTGCATTTATTTTTAAGAAAAAAGTAACATTAAATTAAGATTCAAAGACTTAGGAATTCTCTGGGATTTTGAAAATATTATTTTGCTATTTAGAAAGTCATGTTGGGCTTCGATTCTAAATGTTCACAATTAATGAGTTTTTCGTGAGGAATTTGATTACCAATCGTGCATAATATTCACGTGAGTAAAGTCTAAAGTTAAAGTACAGAATTAAAATACACACTTAAACTAAGTTACAAAAGAGATGTTTGAATACCCCTACTAGGGGTATTCAAACATCTCTTTTGTGAATTAGTTTAACTCTGTATTTTAATTCTGTATTTTAACATTAGACTTTACCCACGTGAGCATTATGCACGATTGGTAATCAAATTACTCACGAAAATCCACAGGCTCTCAACATGTTCAGATATTTGTGGCCATATTTCTATGAATTTTTACTCAATTAA
>PEDP01000964.1:0-15295 GCA_002918395.1 Erysiphe pulchra | reverse complement strand
GGCGGGTCATAGCTTGGTGTGAGAAATGCTGAGATATCCCTATTATTTGTTACTTTCGTATCTTTTCTTTTACTTTTCCTTTCTTTTTCTAGTTTTTCATTATTATTTTTACAAACCTTACATTTCATGTAAATAGCGGGCGTGAACGAGTAGGGCAGGCCTCAGGCCATGATCCCGACCGGCTCCGCCGGTCCTGTACCCAAAGCAGACATTAGAGCGTAAGCCTAGGACCTTAAATAGAATAAATAAATAAATAAAGCAACAGTAACATATTGTTAAGCAAATTAGATACATTTAATCTGTTCTTACCTTAGTTTGGAATCTGATTTTTGACATTCACAACGCATGTCTTTGAACTATTGCTGCATAGTTTCAGTATTAAGTCAATATGCTTCAAAGATATATCTATTCTCTTCTGTTCCTTTTGTCATTTGTTATATTTTGCGTCTTGAAAATATTATCCAGTGTTTCAATACACTTCTCTGGATCACCAATAATCATCTTCTTTTCTTCTTTTGGTCTCAATGCTTTATTTGTATAAATAAAGATGTAGTCAAAGTTGTTTTCCTTACTCTATCTATTATCTACTTGGAATTCCCGAATTTTAATCCTTACCATTAGCGTTAGATTGGATATAGATGTCTATTTTTGTCCTTGCGCTATTCTTAGTTTTAACTTTGACTATCCTTCTATAGATGCGTAAAGTATTCTTCTTTCGGATCATATAAAAGATTCTGTATACAAATTAGAGTACATACTGCTATAGATAGATTCTTTATACTTAGTTCTTTGTCTAAAAAGATGCTAAACTTTTATCCCCTATCAAAGCAAAAGACAGGTTTTGATGTAGTCCGTTCGAGAAATAATTTTCGTTGTTCTGTACAACTTCGCCAAACAAATAAGTGACGGAGGGTTACGTAACATGTAAGATGACATTACTGTTATAATAAATCTCGAAGATAATCACTTTCCTGTTTTCAACCTGATGAGCAACATCTTTCGAAATTCTTATTTTCATACGTTTTGCAGTTCAATATTATGTAAAGAAAGTTCTCATTTAGATACCCTAAAAATCCAAATTTTCAAGACTTCGGCATCTTTGTATGAATTTCATTACTTGGAATTTTTAAGCCTATTATTCCCATGAGATTACCAGCAGGACTGGGTAGACCTTCTTGACTCTTGATGCTTTCCATAAGATTTTTGGCAAGATTGAAGTCAATGTCAAATTTATCGTTCATATCATCATCACTTTCAATGTTATCATAATCTTCATGATTTCCAATTTCATTTTCATCTTCTTCTTGTTTTTCGGATAATAAAGATTTATAAAATTCTGAGTCGAGGCCGAAAGCTCCAGCTTCTTTCAGTTCTTTATCCATTTGTTCTATCGCTTCTTTCATCTCGTTCGCATCATTAATAGCTGACTGGCTATCATCTCCAGTGATTTCCGATGGATTTTCTAATATTTAAAGTTAAAAAGTCTCACACAAATTATTCAGATAAATTTGTAAAATACCTATCATCTCTTGAATTATCCTAGAGAACTCTTTACTATCGAAAGAAACGTCTTCGTTTTGGTCCTCATCACTGCTTTCATTTTCAAAACTATCTTGATCGTTATCATTGTCCATATCATCAAATTCTACTCCATCTAGACCAGCTTTTTCATCGTCTAGGAATGATTTGAAACGTTCTACCATCTTTCTTAGATCAGCTTGGGTTTTTGGGTCTCCGAACCCTGATCCAACATTCTTGTCACTGGATCTACCGGCAAGTTCTTGTTCAAAGTCGCGAAAGTCAATTTTCATCCAATTTTCATCGTCTTCTCTGAATTTTTCATTCCAACACAGCAGCTCAGTATCAGATGGAAGAGTAAAATTCCCATCTTCATCAATTCCTTTCAACAAAAAATTGATCTTTTCTACAAAAAAATTATTGGTATATTGGGGATCTTTCATCAACATTTCAAATCCGCAAGCAAGCTTCATACCAATTTTCAATTGTTCGTAGGAGTTATTATCACATTTCTCAGCCGCCTCTAGCTTTTTCTTCCAGCTTAGAGGAGTTAAAATCTCTTGAGATTTAACCTGAGCGAATCGTAATTTGGTGAACTTAGTAGATATTATCACTAGATCTTCTGGAGGGAAAAGGAGATTCGACTGGTCGGTATTAACATACTTTATAGAAACCGGATCACGAAGGTAGAATGCTTCGATTGAAGGAGATATTGAAGCGGGAAGATTTTGGAGTATAAAAGCTAATTTCCTAGGCACTTGGACAAGAGCAAAATGTAAAGACGCAGATATCTGCGAAGGATAGTTACGAAGGCGGTAAAATGCTTCTTTTTCAATTAAGGGAGGGCAGATAAGCGCTCCAGGATTTTTTTCGATTATTTGAAGGCTTTTCGAATGGTCCAGAGGTCTTGAAATGGGAGACTTAGAGGGGGGGTCTGACGAGCAACAAGTAGCATGCATAGGTATTAGGTATAGTTTGTCGTTATGAATCCAAACCTTAGCTATTAGCGATGGATTAGATTAAATGAACTACTATAAAGAGAGACAAACCCTATTGTCAGCTACCTCAGGATTCAGCCATCGAGGCAAGACATTGGCAGCTTCGATAAGTAAGAATTCGCCGTCTGTATCTACTACCTGGATCCATAATTCATGGAATTGTCTGCTAAGTTCCTTCAAAATATAGACAATGAGCCATTCATCTTCTAGTGAATCACCATAATTTACTAGACCGTGTAAATGTATTCTTTCTACAAAAGTTAGTATCATCTTCATAGTTTCTAAATAGACATACCATCTTCTGTCCTAATCTCTAGTTTAAAGCTCTCACGATTCCAAATATATCCCTCTAACAGCTCTTTTTCCATCTCAATCGATTTAGAAAGTATGGCTTCACAAAGATCTTGAACTTGATCTCGAGTTTTTAGCTTTGAATCGACTACATATAGACTATACTCTACACAGTCTTCGGGAACCTGTCTAAGTAGTACGTCTCTACGTTTAGAAGAAATGAAATTTTCTTGACCAGGAATATCCATTGTAGGTTTCTTTATACAGAAATTTTTTTGAATATGAATAATTCCCGTCCTAGGATTGAGTTGAAATATATTCCGAACATTTTCTTCCAAAAAATGATGTCAGAATGACGTCAAAAATCCTTTCACAAGATCTAATTGGTGGAAATCAACTTAACTGCACGGACCATGAAAAATTGAAGCGCGACCTTCAGGAACGATTAGTACATATATGTATCAGTTCTGTCCAATAAATGACGAATAACGTACAGCCGAGATTTTAGATTTTTCCAAAATTATATTTAAAGTATGATTTAAACAAGGGATTAGATCTGATTTGCATTGCTACATGAACCTTTTGTAAAATTCGACGTCTCTGCTTTCTTTTACAGTGAGCCAAACATATTTGCTATTTCGCTCTGCTTTTATTTAATCAGAGCTAAATTTTCTTGCTTCAAAAAATGAGAACTTTTCAAACTCTCCATCTGCATCTTTTTGATATCAATTAACAAGTCTCAACATTGGCGGATATCGGAATGACTTGAAGGGAAATTGCTCTAAAATTCAGCATCATCTGAAGACAGGTTAGACCCAGCAAATTAAAGGCATCGATCTTGCAACCACCCTCATTTGATCGTAAATAAAGACTGCTTGGAAGTCAATAATACCTAAGGAACTCGATGGGTCGAAACGTACGAATGCACAAAGCTTCGGAATAAAAATTTCTCCATACAAAATACTAAAAGCAGATCGCATTTAAATTAGGCTTGGATAAAAACAACTTACAAAGAGAGTATCTACGGCTGCATGTTTCTTACTGAACAGGACTGTACTGATAGAACATATCCGTAACCAGGTTATACTATATTATTCGCTAAGCCAGTTTTAAGTATTTAAGTGCTTGCTTTTTTTTGGACATTGTAAATTTTGGTTAACTTCGGTAGAAGTTTTATTGTAATCAAAAATAATCTGGGTGTGGGGAACACCTTTGATGCAAAAACATGACAAAATAATTGACGAATTTATCAAGGATTTGCAAAAGTAAATATCATGATTTGATTTAAAAAATAGAAAGAAATCATGATTTCATCGGAAATCTTTGATAATAAAACTACAAAAATCTCGTCTTGAGATGTGAGAATTCCCCTAGTATACAACAAATTAGCGTAAATTGGTAAAAGTGTATAAATATTCAAATGTTTCTCCACAATACAAATTTGGTTACATACTTGAATAAGCACCTATTTAACTTTCTAAAAGATTTTTATCTACGTTTTTCTTTGGATCAAGAATTATTTTCATGGGCCTCAAAGCTCCTTTTCAAGATTGTCGCCTGAGCTAACAAAGCACTGGCATCCTCCAATTGTGCATTAGTTACATGGGAGATCCCACTTATAGAGGGGAGAATTGATTCTAATTGCTCCATAAGCACTGCAAATTCACGGTCATTCTTGGATTTTTTTTCTGCTTCATTGTTTATGGGAGATAATTGGACTATTGGATTGCACAGCGATGATTGCTCAGTTTCAATATCTCTGCGAGATCCAGCTGATTGAAGTTGGGGATTTTGTGTGAAGAACTTCCGACGAATATTGTTAAAATCTTGGTTTGTAATACGCAAAATGTCCGAAATCTCTACAGGCTCACTAATTTCTAGCCGGGCACAATCTAATAAGTCTGGTTTGTCACCTTCAGGACGCGTCATCTTTTTGAATGTGGTCCAATCGATTCCAGTAGCTACTATTTTTTGCAGCCATCGACTAACAGCAGGACTTAGTCTTGGGCGACAGTAAGTCTCCATAGACCTCGGACTATGTCCAGAATGACAATTTTCGAATAACACAAAAATTCTATTGTCACAAAGCATTTTCTGGGCTTTGATACTAGCCTTGCAACCTACTTTTCGAGAAGGTTTGGATGCAACTCGTTTTGCAGTTCCTTTCGAGCGAATCCTTGGAGTACCACTAAACGGACACCTATATTCTTCGGCCCACTCAATAGTTGCAGGCCTTCCCCTTTTGGAGTTTGAGGCAGCAGAAGATTCTGAGTGTTTCTCTGTTTTTTTTGGCGCTTTCTTGGGCTTTCGTAGACACCACTCAATTTTGTTTTCCGAGGTAAGCCAAGCAGAAAAACTTTGCTTATCAGGAAACTCAAGATGAAGAATTTCAGATATGACCATATCGCAAGGATTTTCCACGAGTCTAGTTTTGTTAGGAGGAATCATGTTCTTTAAGCTATTATTTCCCCATGTCAGCAATCTTTTTCTCACAATCCTAAAGAACTAACTAGTATAGTATCAGTGAAATCTGAGGTGGCAATTAAGTTTTCATTAAAAAAATGGAGTTGAACATACGGTATCTATGGTGGGACTCTTTAAAAATTGATAGACAGGCTTAATTCATAATTGTTCATGCTGACCAGGGAGCTAGTTATAGATAGGGATAATCTCATGGGCAACTAACCCAACGATTGACGACATCCACCTCATCCAATAGGTCAGGATCTCGCTCTAGGGGCCTACCCTGCGATTTGTGAAATAATCCCTGCTAACACGCATTTACACTGATGGAACCTTAAAATGCTTTCTCATCCCTAAATAAAAATCTCAAGTAGCTAGTGTCTACTAGGCTTAGAACATACTAAAGCCTTGCAGCCTTCACCCAGCCAGCCCTTTGGATATCACACATCACCCCTTTTCTTTTCAATTCTTAACCCACGTGACATTTCAGCAATAACAGGGACCTGAATTTTTGATGCATCCTCCCCTAGTCGACCCGAAGGCGGTGAAATAGCGCCCACTCCTATTCGGAACAGCTTCGCCGAATATTTAGACCACAACTCAACGAATATAATCATCCATTCATTTAATTCTTGTTATAATTACGTTAAATCTGTCTTCTAACATCTCACGTAATGAGTAAGACCTTGTCTCGGGACTTGATAATGTTGAAAATGGAAAGCCATAACAAATGGCTTGTCGTGAGCGGTGGGTGTACCTAAACGAGACAATTTTCGGCAAGGGTAGTGGGAGGAGAATTCTTCTAAGAGAGCATTAAAGACACACTACTTAACATGGAAGATGAGCAAATGAAAATGTTGGATTGGTTCCCCCGGTTCGTATAAATATAGATTCTGCCGAATAAATTAATTTTTGCGATATTTAAAAAATATTGACCAATCAACTTATGTTATGATTAGATTTATAAATAGCGTAATATACAGTTTAGCCTGTCTAAGTACAAGTGCACTAGGATCTCTACTACTAGCTGTTAGAAAATCGGGGGTTCCGTTAGCGCGGGGTTTCATTGGCGGCAGGCACAATTAAGCGAGGTTTATCGCTCGAGATTGGCTCAAAATAGCGCTAAAAGCCCGCAATAAGCGAGCACCCCATCAAACTTTTTAGGACCGCGCGACACAGAACATTTAGGAATGGGTGACAAAATCGATAAAAAAGAGTACTGTTGGGAAGAAAACTCCAGGTGCTATCTATGGTGCGAATTTTGGCCATTTTAAGCCGTTTTTGGTGTGTGCCTAATTTTTCATTGGCTCAGAGACGACAGGCCTCAGTGCGCTAGTGGGCAAAGCAGAGGTGCCATTAGCTACTCTTTTTCGGTGGAGTCGAATCTCCGTTCAAGATGGCTCCTCATTTGCTACTGAAAATGGAAGGTCAGTCTCTCCACATTAACCCTAACACTACCAGGATCATGGAAACACCACAACTTCCTCAATTCTCAACTACTTTCGAACATTAAAAGACCATTTCAAGGCTCTCTCCACCCTCCACAGGCTCATCTGTTCCATTGGGACAAGGCTCTCTAGTGTATATTCTATGTAGGCTCAATCAGAATTGAGAGATTGCAAAAAAAATAAGAGTTTCCTGCGAAGCTGAATAATCAATAAATCCACTAAAAACATTAAATTCTACGACGATCGACTTTGAAGCCCAACATCACTATCAATAAGTATGTACTTATTTTTGAAAATTTTACTGAATAGTAAATTATCATATCTACATTTTACAGAATTTTCCCAGCGAAAAAAAATTATCTGGAGAACCATGACAGGACACGTAAAATGATGTGTTTTTTAAATTTACACTATCAAGTTTGAAGGCTCAAAAATATCATTTCTTAGGATTTTTACCTACTAAAAAAATAAGTACATGATAAATAAAAGAATTCATTAATTAGATTCTTCAAAAAAAAATCAAAAAGAACAAATATTAATAGTGATATGGGAGTCAGTGAAATATAAAGTCTCTGGCTATAGTCTTGATGCCTGTCACAGTTTAGGTACTATTGCTGAGCTACTGAGTATATAAAGGTAGTTCATAATTTATCTATGGTCTATCTATCGACATAGGAAAGCTCTTATATATACCAAAAAGAGGACGAGTGATCTAGTTACTATCAACTGAAATATTTGTTCTGCCGTGTCTCTGTCGAGGAAATCACCAAGCCAAGCTGGTCCACCTTTGTGAGGAACCCGTCAAGCCAAGCAAGCCAACCTCTTCAAGAAATTATTATGCGCAACCAGCCGGTTAGCAATTTACTTTATATTATATATGATGTTTAAAATATCACGTGACAAGACCATGTCTAACACTAAGCGTGCTATGCAGGCATATACTGTCCAGCATATGCTACAGCGATAAATCGGCTAACAAGCCGTCACAATGCCCATCTAAATTTTAATGGACGAGTGTCTTGACCTGACTCTTAATGATTGTTTAGACATCATAAGTATCACAATTGAAGAAGGAGCTTTAACCTTTACTCGCCATAATACCAACATGCCATAGCGTTATAAAATGTCATTATAGTAATTAAAGCTTAGCTACACTCTGTTATCTGAACTATTTAAGTTCTCAAATCTGAAATGTCTTGATAAGTATTGTGCTCACCCCAAGAATGTTATGACCTATTTGAACACCACAGCCGTAACACTCATTCAAGTAAGTTATCTCGATAGCCATAGAAATAGGGGATGAATACATAATGTGTGTATTGCTAATTCAAAATAATCGAATTCTAAATCAGCTGATTTTTTTTGATTTACAATGAACATTATAAAACGAAGTTCAAATTAATACTATTGTATGACATGACTAACTTAATTTATGTAAAATCTAAAATACCAAGTCAAATAAATCTACATTTTTCCATATTCCTAATTACAGAGTCCCCTGATTGTTATTGATCCTCTCGTATTTCATGAATGTAAACAAGATTCGAATTTGAACTTGTCGTTACTTTCCTACAATTTCTTGTCTTCTCTAACTTTCAAATAGAAAAGAAGCTCAAACTCAGAGTGTGACGGTTAGTCAACCTATTGATCCCTGTAGCATGCTTAGTAATCCCAAGTGTCACGTGAGGCTTTCATAATTATCTTTGAAGTTCATAGAATATCCCAGTACTTACCTGAGGGACTCAAGTGTAGAATTGAGTAGAAACTTCTAGAGAGTATTGGACAGTTGTAAGTTTAATAAGGTAATGATATAGATTAGGGTATTCTTCCTGTTATCTTAGATCTCTAAGTCTAATTATTAAAATACCATCATCTATATAAATGCCCATTGCTTTCTATATTTGATCTGTGACACAAAGCTTAGTTTGTCGCAACAATGGAGAATCGAAAAATTGCAAAAATAATAAGCGATCCACGTGAGGATTAATCAGCAAAAACTACACCAAATTTGCGACTTCTCCAGACTTGCAGAGGAGTTAGTTGATTCTATTCAGATCTTAGTGTAAAATAAGTTCAGCTAATTTAGATGTAAACTTTGTAATCCTAGCGTAACAATTTCCTAATCAATCTGAAGAGTTATTGATGGCAGGAGCAGTTGTAGGATAAGTTTTCGCCAATTTTTTTGTTACTTGCAATAAAGAAAGCACACTAGCATTATGCAACGAAAACATTGAAAAAGAATAAGCTAGTTTATGTTGAGATTACTTGCAGCTAGACATCAGACAACATTCCTAAAACTCCACCCAATCCACATCAGACCAAGGCATCAAAGGTCAAAGGTTTTTTCAAGAAAAGGAATAAATCCAAAAGAAAATTGCTCATGCCCTAAATTAAGATTTATTAGAAGAAAGCTCTGTCAATAAAAACTTAGAAAAAAACTCTTGAGCCACAGTATCGATAAAAAAATCCTCTGGTAATACCTCAACAGGTCATAAAATCAATGGTTATCAAAGAAGCAGAGAGGGTTACCTCAGTACTCCCGAAGGCTTTAAAATTATATGGAAACTAAAAGTCTGATGCTCCACACAGTATATGGTTAGCCCTTTTTATTAAAGCTCCCAGACCGGGATTCAGAATCTTCGACGAATCTGGGATATCATCAGTTTTCAAAGGGTAAAAATCAATTGAATTTTGCAAGCGTTGCAACGGACATCGCTCTTCAAAATTCTGTTCCCGCGTACCTTCTTGTGGGAACTGTGGCTCGACCATGTATACCTAAAATATATGTATGGCTGCCACTCGTTGAAGAAATTATAGAGGGCTTCATCGCTCAGACAGTCGAAAATGTCTCGCACGCTCAACATGATATGGTGCTTCTACAAAAGAGCGATTGAAAATCTATCAACATAGCGATCAAAATTTTCAGGCAGCAGTAGGAGTAAGAGTAGCCGAAGAGAAAGCGTCCAGACTAGAAGCATTATAGCAAACTACGAGAGATACGGGAGACAAGGAAACTACATTGGAAAGAGGAGAAGCGCTGAATGGTAACTTTTTTTGAAAGCCCCGAACCAGATAACGTTCGAGTGAATATCGTAGAAATGTATAACAGGAATCAGTCATAATCACGGCTGATTCAACGATGATTTTATGAGTAGCAGTCCACAGGGTTGTCAAGCCCAACCACATTTACTCAAATTCATGTCAATTAATGGGAGTGCCACGCATGACATTGCGTTAGCGCATGCCTTCGAGCTTCAACTAGATATCCTGCTGGATCAAGGACCTTGGTAGTTGTGGCGTACAAAGTTTTTTTTGACCGCCACATACCTTATGCAGTAGTTTATTCTCATTCTAGAGCTATTACCTATACGAGGTAAGACTTATCAAAAGTTGATACAACTCAACAATATCTATCTAACCAATTGACTGGTGAATACTGTTGGCTTACTATAAATGGTATAATATTCCTTAATGTTTATAACGCACCGCACAATCCAGCTGCGGTACAGCCACTGCTAGATTGGTCCCCTCCACAACAATCAGTTGCTGTTGGGGATTTTAATTCTGTACACTAGGCTTGGAAATCTAGCGTTTCAATATTTTGTGGGCAAGGCGAAGAAAATAAGAGTTGGGCTGAAGACTACTATATATCTTGTTTAATTATGGGGGAACCTGCCCATCGCGTTGGGAATACATTAGACTTAGCTTGGGCTAATTTAAGCAGAGCTAGTGCTTGGGTACGACGAGAAGAATGTGTATCTAGTGATCATCTTCCAATATTTTGGATAGTGCCTAGCCGGAATCAGCCGATAGTCAGGTTAAAAGGTCATCCACGGATCACTAAAGATTAACTAAGTCAATTTGCTCATAGTGTCTCTCGATGGCTTCCTCCTGTTACTACACTTAATTCTTTTGCAGAGGCAGAATCACTAGCTCAAGATCTAGATAGAGTTTTGATGGAAGCTATGCAGGCTGTTGGTATTTATCCAAGTCGCGGAAAAGGTAAGTCTGCACCCTGGCAGACCTTTGATTGTAAAGCTGTACAATTAAATTACAAGGAGGCAGACATAATTTCTGAACGGTCCGAACGCATTAAAGCATATAAGATCGTAATTGCCTCCTCAAAAAGAGAGTACTAGAAGAAGCGCGTTGAGTCTATAACCTCTTCGTCGGGCATCTTCCGACTCATGAGATGGGCAGCATTCTAGTGTACCTCCACCGCTAGTACACGAAGGAAGTATTATACCGGATCAAGCTGAACGCGTAAAAAGTATTGCGAGACGGCCTTCTCGAGGAATTTGATGATTTATCCCCAAGTACGCTACCAGGAAACAATCGCATTCATTGGGAAGACGAGGTATCAGAAACTGAAGTGCGAATCAGTACGAAAGGGATCGGTAATACATGCCCAGGAGAAGACGGGATCTCGGTAGAACTACTTATAGCGTGCTGGGATTGTGTAAGTCCTTACGTAATGCATCTATTTCGAGCATGCCCCCAATTTTTATCGCCCATACTCAAATGTTCTGTGTCGCGCAGTCCCAAAAAGTTTGATGGGGTACTCGCTTATTGCTGCCATTTAGCGCCGTTTTGAGCCAATCTCGCGCAAGAAATCCTCGCTTAAACTCGCCCGCAGCCAATCACCGCCCACGCTTGCGGATCCACATTTATTCTGATACTTGATGTTCACAGTTTGCATTACCTGTTGAAACGTATTTTGCCTGATTTCTAAATTCTAAAAATTGTTAATTTCTAATAGCTCAATTCTATGAACAACCTTGACCCGACGTTTAACCATTTAAATCCAGACTATCCCATATTGCAAGAATGCCAAATACCAATTCCTCAAAATGATGTTCAGATGATAGATATTCTCATAGTCCAGCGAGATGATCCCGAGTTGGAAGAATCTAATGCTATTGTAGAACAACCTTTGCGTAAAGCATCTATTAGATATATGCTTCAGAACATGAGACATATCCCAAGCCTTCATTACATTGGGACATTGTCAGTTCTATGTTCGAAGTGCGAGGCTTTACATTTTTCGGACACTAGGGGCTCGAAACGCTCGCAACCTTTCCACTCTTGCTGTGGTAAAGGTAAATTAAACTTAAGACCTTTTTAGGAACCACCTTTAACTTTAAGAAGACTTTTGACAGGTAAGTTTTGTAATTTAATATGATAATGCTAACTTTTTCTACAGGTAGTTCCCAGGATTCTAGAAATTTTCAAAAGATGATAGTTCAGTATAATTCGGCAATGGCTTCCACTTCTGTCAAGTACAATCAGTCCAGCAGAGTAGAAAACGGGCTTCAGAGCTTTGTGATTCGTTGGGAACTGGTCCATCGTCATGTTCCAGTTCATCCAGAATTAGGCAATCAGCCTGTTTATGCACAAAATTGTATTTATGATCCACTAGCTGCAAGCACGGCAAGGCTAACCATTTTTCACGAACTTGATAGATCTGTTTTAATGCAGTTACACGAAATTTTGCATGAAATTAATCCCTTTATTCAATATTATATTATCGCACTGCTGATGAGATAATTCGTGAAGACTTATCTCTTACATTACAAATGAGGATCAATCCTAAGCTTTAATTCATCTGTGAAAGCGGCTCTGATTCTAGACGCAAAAGTCTTCCTAGGGTTGAGGAAATCGCTGCCACTCTGCCTATTGATGGAGAATAGTCTGAAAAGAGTTTTCGGAATATTGTTTTGTACAGTCGAAGTGATAATGAAGAAGATCGTCGATTAAAGCCTGTACATTAAAGCCATCTATTATACATGGCTTTAGCATATCCATTGCTTTTCCCACATGGCGAAACAGGTTGGCATTGGAACCTCCCATTACGGCTCGATTCTCCTCCAAACCGACGGAATCGCATCACGCAACAAATGTGGTATAGATATGTTACCTTTCGTCGTGCTGGAAAATTTGAACTGTTCAAATATGCCCGAAGACTTGCTCAAAGTTATTGGGTTGATGCTTATTCGGTGGTTGAAAGGGAAAGACTTGAGTGGATCAAAACTCATCAGGATGAGCTGCGTGTCGACATGTATAAAAATGTTCAAGATATCCTTGCCGTAGATCCCACTGAAGGCGATTATGGTAGGCAACTAGGAGACAGCTCTGATATTGGACAGCGAGTAATACTTCCCTCTACTCATATGGGTTGTGATCGCCATATGCGGATGTTATACCAAAACTCGATGACTATCATGTGCGAACTTGGTAAACCCTCGCTCTTTGTGACATTTACTGCGAACCCTAAGTGGCTAGAAATTCTAGAAAATCTGGCTGAAAACTCGGAGGCAATAAATCATCCTAGGTTATCAGCAATGGTGTTTCATAAGAAACAACAAAGCATGGTGCATGATCTTCGTACGCATTTTGGGACATATCGAGGTATGAGTGGTATAATTGAGTACCAAAAGCGGGGCTTGCCCCACGCCCATCTACTGCTCTTTCTTTCCGCAGCAGATTCTCTTCTTGATCCAGCAAGAATCGATGATTTCATTAGTGCAGAATTACCATCCGAAGAGGTGGACCCGTCTGGTCGTCTTCGTGCTTTGGTTGAGGCAAATATGGTACATGGGCCATGTGGGGATTTGAATCCCAACTATCTTTGCATAGGAACCGATAAGTATGGAAAGCGGGTTTGTTTAAAAGGCTACCCTAAAAAGTTGACAGACGTAACAGAGATATCTGAAACAGAATATCCAAGGTACCGACGACGAAGTGGGCTAACCGTGACAAAAATTGTTAATGGACGGGAAATTCAGTTGGGAAATGAGTGGATTGTTCCCCATAGTCCCTATTTATTTTTAAAGTACGGTTGCCATATTAATGTGGAGGTATGTCAGTCGGTAAGTTCAATTCGATACATACATAAATATGTATATAAAGGGGAAGATAGAACGACTGTCGAAGTTTCTTCAGATGAAATTAAGCAGCATATCGAAGGGCGATATATCAGCCCTATTCAGGCTGCATATAGAATGTTAGAGTACATCATGAAGAGTTTCCCCCCGTACATCAACTTAAAGTTCACCTTCCTTATGAACATTCAGTATTTTTTCGGCAAAATACTTCTCTAGAATCAGTAGAAGAAGCTGCTGAAAGAGCTACTTCCGAATTATTGGCATTTTTCACTTCTAACCGAATATCTGAGTTAGGAAGGCGATCACTGTATCAGGAGTATCCAAAATATTTTGTATATGACAAGAAGACTAAGCCATACTCTTGGAAAGAAAGAAAAATGGGGACTGCCATTGGCAGATTAGTTTTTCTTAACCCGTGTCACGGTGATGTCTATTATTTACGACTACTACTAACAAAAGTTCACTGGCCTACCTGTTATGAGGATTTATACACTCATAATGGAGTACGATATTCAACATTTAAAGAGGCATGCGTAGCTCGAAATTTCTTAGAAAGCGATGGAGAGTGGGATGCATGTTTCTCAGAAGCGAGTCACTTTGCAATAGGGGGTCTTCGTAAATTGTTCGTGTTGGCATTGACTGATGGAAGTGTGCGAAGTCCCATTGAATTGTGGGAAAAATTTCAGTCTGCGATATGTGAGGACTGTAAGTTTCGTCTCAGAGAGGAATTTGGGGAACATATTGTATCAACAGAAAATGTTCTTGATTTTGGTTTGTATCAACTGCAGAAAGAACTACAACTATTCGGAAAAAGTTTAGAAGATTATGGTTACTGCTACCTACCGGTAACTGGAAACCTAATCATTTACGAATAGATGTTCCGCTAACATGTCAATATGACAAGGAGGATCAGGCGAGACTATTGAGGGAGTTCCTTCCTCAATTGAATCTAGATCAGAAGCGAGCCTATGATTGTATTACTGAAGCTATTGAACGCGATTCAAACACAGCACATTTCTTTTTACAGGGTCCAGGTGGGACAGGAAAAACCTTCCTATATAAAGTTCTTTGATACACCTATCGCTCCCAAGGAGATTATGTCATATGTGTGGCTTCGTCAGGCATCGCGGCCCTTCTTCTTCCAGGGGGCCAAACAGCCCATTCTCTATTTAAAATTCCTTTTCAAGTGATGATAACACCACATGCAACATAAAAGTACAATCTCCTTTGGCTCATGCATTGAAGAAAGCCCGTTTGATAATTTGGGATGAGGCGCCTATGCAAAAAAAGCATGACGTCTTAGCTGTAGATAAAACTCTTCGTGACATTACAAACAAAAAGGATATGTTTTTGGGGGGAATACTTGTCGTCTTTGGGGGGTACTTTGCTCAGGTAAGAAAAAGGGCCTCGATTTTTTTGATTGCATTACTAACATAAAATTCAGATTCTGCCTGTGACACCAGGTGCACTTCTGTCAGGGATTGTAGAAAACTGCATTCGTTGCACTGGCTTTTGGTCACAACTGTTCTCTTTCTCAAAGAGAATATGAGGTTGGCAAGCGACCAAAGGAATCGTCGTTATGTTCAGTGGGTTGGGGATTTTCCTTATGATCAAGCGTCAAGGAGTGTGGTAACTCTTCCACAAGAAATTTCTCATCATTATGACCAAGACGAGGAATTTCACAACCATGTTT
>PEDP01000963.1:0-15292 GCA_002918395.1 Erysiphe pulchra | reverse complement strand
GCAGATAAGATTACGAGCAATGTTAACAATTTCCGCATATCCAGCTACTGAACTTTCTCTTGGTTCTTTAACTGACCGATTAGATCGAGGAACATATCCAGGATCATTTAATTGTCTGTAGTTTACCTTGCTTCGCTCTCGTAAACTTCTTACAGGTAAAGGTGGACTAATTTCTGAATTTTGCTGAGTATTGTTATTGAATACTGAGTTTGAAGTTCCTGTTATATTTTCACTTTCAGTGGCCCTTTCATTATTGATCATTAAATTTTGAGCATCTGTATCGGCATAAGATTCATTATCGGTGAATTCTGTGTCTCTATCTTCTGTGTAGAAATGGTCGAGATTGTCTTTATTTTTCGTCTCCCCTCCAATCGATGTATCATTTGTATCTCTTTCATCACTGCAATTTTGAAATTTGAAATTCAGATGTTTCAAGTCAAACAGTCTGGCACGCATTACAACTTTGCTGGATAGATGTATATGTAGGGCCTCCAGACTTGCTCATCCACGATGCCGGTAAAAATTTTACTGCAAAGGAGTTTCAACCAAATGCTGTTTCCTTAGCAATTCGTACAAAGTGCGTCCCAGTTGAGGCAGCAAACTCAATCGGACTAGTCGAGCGTTATCATAGTCCACTGAGGAGAGCATACAATATCATTAGCTCTGAGCTAGGTAATATTAAAAATCGCTCAAATTACAGATGGCTGTCAAGGCTATTAACGATACAGCTGGTCCTAATGGGTTGGTGCCCACTTTACTTATATATGGAACATACCCTCGCTTGGTTAATACAGATCCACCGTCACCTTCCATTCAACAAAGGGCAACCACAATAGCAAAAGCTATGATTGAAATTCGTAAAATGAATGCCCAAAGACAAGTTTCAGAGGCACTCCGAGAACGAAATGGTCAAGTTCCCATCACTACAGATCTTTCGCTTGGAGACGAAGCGTTAGTCTGGCGTGTGCATACTTCAAAATGGACTGGCCCATATAAAGTGATCAATATTGAAGGAGAAACAATAAAACTTGACCTGCCTAATGGCCCAACATCATTTCGATCCACTTCTATTAAACCATTTACCACTAATCTACCAGATACTGATGTTATCACACCAAATGAAGATTCTTTTCCACCCAAACCTAACCTGAGAAATGTTGATGATCATCTACCGTTAAATCGACCTATCCGAACCCGTCAATTACCCAAACGTTTCAGGCATCCTGATATTGTGACGTATCTACTTTCCGACAAAACCAAAATTTTTGAAGCTTCTCAACAGAAAGAAGTTAATGGACTTATTGATGGGGGAGTTTTTGAAATCTTTCATCAAAATTCAGTACCGAAAAATAATAAGCTCTTTAGTAGTAGGTTTGTTGATACCATCAAGAACGAAGGAATTCATCAAGCTCTTGAGAAATCAAGACTTGTTATACAGGGTTATAATGATGCAGAAAAGAAATTTTTATTGACGCAGGCTCCAACTATACAAAGAACATCTCAAAGAATAATCCTTTCGCTAGCTTTATCAATTCCCAACATTAACCTCCATTTACGCGATATAACACAGGCTTACACCCAATCGACCACTCGCCTAAATAGGGACGTTTACGTGAAACCACCCGAACAATGGCAAAACAACAATGTTGTTTTGGAAAGTTGTTTTACCGTTATATGAGCTCGCAGAAGCAGGTACCCATTGGTTTGGGACATATCACCGTCGCCATATTGAAAAGATCAGTATGATGAATTCTACATTCGATATGTGCCTACGATACACAAACCTGACATCCAAAGCGTTTGGTATTGTAGGGCTACAAACTGATGGCACGCTGATTCTAGGCAATCAAAAGTTCAGGGTAAAAGAAGAAGCAAAATTAACTGAAGCAAAGTTATTGGCCAAACCAATTGAAGTACTTACAACTACAAATCCGCTGACGTTCAATGGAATGACTTTATCTATCACTAATGATATGAATCCCGTAATTCATATTAATCAATCTAATCACCTTACAAAACTTATTCCCATTTTAAACTCGGCCTCTCGCATCGATTATATTGCACAACGCGCTAGAGGTGCGTATATCTCTACGGTATCCATGCCCCAAGCTTCCTATGGGTTATCGATTGCTGCACAGTCAATAGACCCATCCTTAGCAGATAAGAGAGATCTAAACACCACTCTTCAAAAGATGAAAAATACGTGGAAGACTATTAAATTTGTCAAATTAGACATTGATTCCTTAAGAATTGTGGTGTTTAGTGACTCCTCCTTTGCCAATAATTATGACTGTTCATCACAAATCGGATATATTATCATTTTAATCGATAAATTTAACAAGGCAAATATCATTCACTGGTCATCGATTAAATGTAAAAGGGTAACTAGATCTGTACTCGCATCAGAATTGTATGGCATGACACACGGATTTGATGTTAGAGGAGCATTAAAATCAACATTAGAAGCTATCCTCTCAAGACGTATTCCACTAATACTAGCTATTGACTCTAAATCATTATACGATTGCTTAATAAGGCTAATGGTTGATATCATGGTCGTACGACAGTCTTACGAAAGACGAGAAATAGCTGACATTATTTGGATCCCAGCTTCTAAAAACCCGGCGGACGCTATGACCAAGAAAAAGCCAGGTGGGGCCCTTGAAAAACTCATTGAATCCAATTCAATTGTTATAGACGACACACTTGGATGGGTAGAAAGAGACTCTCGGTATAATTAAGTAGCTAGAAATGCAGTTTTGCCAGTGTAGTTATTATATCCACAGTCATGTGAATTTTCATAGCGAACACATGTTTATATCTTTTAGAATAAGTTAGTTAGAATTTAGATAGAACAACGAAAAGAATAAAAGTAAAAGTCTTATGCGGACTCAACGAGTTGATATAAATTCCAGTGATGAAACCAACAATACTTCCATATAGATAAATCCTACATCACGTATCTACAAAAATTTAGATTTATGGGGGAGTTAATTTTTTTTTTTTTTTTCAACGGTTCCTTTTAAGTTAACAGTATGTTTACGAGAAAAGAAGGAAGAAAGAGAGAGAGGGTCGGGGAATTGCAAAACTGAGTGCTGGTCTAACTTTTTTAGTCTTTAGCCCCCTCCCCAAAAATCTCATCTTTCACCTATTTTACTGCATCATGATGTTGGTATTATGAAGATATTTATTCAAGGCCTATTTCCCCAAGAAGAAGAGTCCTAGAAGCAGATACATAAAACAATCAATGATTAAAAGAGAAAAAAAGAAAAAAAAAAAAAACTTTTATTTAGATCTCATTTTTCCTTGGGGTTAGCAGGTAGGTAGGTAGTCCAAATTTTTGATAATTTTTTGGTATGGAAGCGTAATTAGTTCACTGGTTAATTTAAGCGGGTACAAGCCAAAAAAAATATTAAAAAAATATTAAAAAATGGTAGAAAAAGGCAGGAGCCCTCCTCTCCTCAGATATTTATTTTCTTTTTTGGTATACAAGCACCACTCGCTGGATCCCTTTGCCTGGACGTCCCAAAACCAAATACAGCAGCCCTTTAGAACGATTATCACTTTTGATAATTTAAACCGACTTTCATTTGTGAGAATGATTTACTACTTCATGAATTCTCTGAGCAAGTATCTCAAGATTTGATCCGTTTGATCATGTGGCAGGTCTTTGGCTCAATCTACTTCAAGGCATCGGAGCTAGAACTCTAGATTTCGGGCTTGGAGAACCACCATTAAGTCAATAGCTTTCTTATTGCATGAGCAAGTGATCTATGTAGTTGCAATTATCAATACTCTAATCCTTGAATCAGAGCTCTATTTTAAGTTTCAAAACATTAATGATCTTAATGATAGAGATAATCTTGAAGGGCATTTGTAAATTAAGATTTGGCGATAATATTCTTCACTTTTTCACAATCTGCTTGAGGTTTTTGAGTGAGAAAAAAAGTTTTATTCTCCTCACAATAATACTCTATATATAGTTCTATCCCTTTAGCTACTATTGCTTCGGACTTTCAATTTAATTTATTTTCATCTTCAGTCTAACATAAAAACTTCAATGGATAATGTTGTGGCGGAAGCATTTTGACATAATCTGACCGGATTAGCCACGTTATTTACAGAGTATGTTGTAAATTGAAAACACTTCACTTACAGAAAAACTAGAAAACAGTCTTGGTGATTTGAATTAACTCGTTTTTGGTGATGATGATCTCGACCTCTCACTTTTGTGAAGCTTATCGTCGGTCCTCTTTGTCGCTCTCTTGCATTTTCTAGCAGCACTTTCTTCTTTTCTGATAGTTCGTCGGTCCTTCTTTAATTCAGCATCCTGATTTTTCTTCAGTTCTTTTAAATCAGTCTGATTTTTTTCGGGGTTAGGAGGTCCACCCGAGCTAGGAATATCTAGTGAATTTTTTGAAATTACTTGCTGTTGGGGACTTGCTGGTCTTGGTGACAAAACAGCTTTAGTTGGCTTTTTGGGGGCAGTATCTGAACTTTTTGCATCACAACGACGAGAGTTACGTTTGTCCATTTCAGCTATGTGGGGGAATAGGTCAAGAATTTAGAATTTTGGTTCAGAGCAAGTGATATGTTAAAACAATATTTGGTAGGGATGCTTATCAATAGTATATATGATGGTTTATGGAAGGGAGTAACAAATAGTGTGAAGTTCCAAGAGGGATGTAGCGGGTATTATATATATTAGTCCCTTAGCGCCTGCCCTGATTGCACTTTCCGTTGATCTAGAGATAATATACATATCAAGTTCTATCATTTATTTCATCTTACCCAAACAAATAAAAGAACCTATACAAATTGAAAGTATATAAACAAACTATCCTGACACCATATCCTGAAAACTCAATGACAGTTACTTTTTTCTCATTAGGAATTTGTTATCGATCTGATTTTCAATTTATACAAAAAAATAACTTGATAATAGTAAGTGAATATATACCAATTACTAGGGAAAGTATGAGGAGACAAGTGAGGGAGGCCAAGATTTTGGCAGGAAGTAAAATTTACATCATAACTCACAAAATCACATTCCGTTTAGTTTTTAATTTATAATTTTTTAGTCATCGCGAAGGTCCCCATATTCCCAGAGACCTCTACGTGACTGGATGGCTTCTTCTTCCTTTTCTTGTAGTGTCTTTAAAGCGTCGCCAAAGCTTCTTTCCCATGCCTTGAGCTTCGTTGGGACCATGGCATGACCAGCAGCCACCATTTCAGTATTAATGCTATCTGTAAGTTTCTCACTGTAGTTGGGGTCAAACAGAGTAATATATAGAATACCATCAGGTGCTGTATAGTCTATATTTGCAACTAGTTGTTTCCCTTCAGTGATTTCAGTCAAGTACTGTACAGCATCAAGAAGATAATCTTTATTCGAAGGAAATTGTAACAAAGAAAGTATAGCATCTTGTGCCTGAGGTCGGAGTTTCTTTGGAGAAAATTGTTCTTGAGAAAGAGGCCGCAGAGAGGACCAGGCAATTTTTTCACTATTACCGTAGTCTATGTAGATAACTTCTGCGATCTTAGTTGTGCGATCATTGGAACGTATCCGAGCCCGATACCACTGGCCATCTTCGCTAAATTTTGCTGCAACGTAATCACCAGTTTTGGGCGGCCCAGGAAGTCCCTTACCATTGGCTGGATTTGAGTGGAATGTCCTGAACTGACTCATCATAGTTTCTAAGGCTGCAGTTCCAGTACCGATTATCTGAAGTTTTAAGCTACAATTTTCTGCAATGTGAGTAATCATAACATCACGATAATCTTTCTCTCGTTGAATTAATTGATGCTCATTTTCATTTACTCGTGAGGTTTTTTCATCATCAACATCGTTTGATGGGTCCCAATCAATCCAGAGACCCTTTCTTGACTCCTGAGAGCGTCGCTGTGCAGCTAGAAGCTCAGAGCTATTACCAATTTGTTCTGCAGAATACTCATGTACAGCAGCATAGCCTTCCTCGACTAGAATCTTGCCAAAAGACTCCTTGTTGATAAATAATTCTCCAATAAATCCACCTACTTTATCTAGACTGTGCACATTAATTTCAACATCTCTTTGCGTTAAGCGTTTGACAGCAAGTTCGTGAGCCTCTTGCCCAAATGGTTCGCTCTTATCTGTTGGATTTCTGGCCGATTTTGGAGCACGAATACCACCGAGTACTAAATTCAACTTTATATTTTCTCTAGGAATTAAGATAACAAACCTAGACCCACTTTTAACATAGTCGACAACAGCAGGGATTTTCTTCTGTCGTTGAAGGGCTCCTACTTGAAATTTGGCTTTTTGGAGGGTTTCAGATACATCTACAAATTGTTTTGCCTTAGCAGGACTGCCAGACCATATACCCTTTTTTTCTTCCTTTGCTTTTTCTTGTGCAGCTAAAAGCTCGTCGTAATTAGGCGCTCGATCAGTGTCATCTCGGCGATGCCTAATTACGGAACCCCATCCTTCCTGTACCATAATAAGTCCGATATTTTTATTATTAAGGGTTACCGTGGCAACATCCTTTGAATTGTATTCGTCGGTTGCTGGTCTTGAGCCATCAATACTCATACGAATATTTTTTCCTATAATGCGCTTCCTTAAAAATTCTTTAGCTTCATCGCGGAATGGTGACTCTGCTGGATCAGTCGGTCGAGGTCCTCGGACACTACTGAAACTAATACGTTTCTCGACTCCCGCTCGATCTCTAACAAAAATGATATCTGGGCTTAAAATTCTCGTTACCTGTGCCTCAATATTTCCATTCAAACCAACATTTTTAGGAACATGATCTTTGTATAGACCGCGCTTGGCTGACATTGCTTTTTTTTCTGCTTCTCTTAAAGGAGCCATTTTAGCGCCAAGAAGTGTCGAATGAAAATCTGCACAGCGAGCAAGGCCTGCTTCAAGGAGGAATTTAGCTATTGACCCTCGGGGATGTATAATGGATGCAATAAGAAGATTTTGAGGACTTAGTCCTACAATTTCAACTTTGACCGTCCGTTGCAAGAGTCTTTCTTCGACAAAGTTCTTAGCCTCATTACCATATTCTTCGCCTGCTTGTAATTGATTTGTGGTGGAGTTTATACGATCTGTATTTGGTGCACGTATCCCTGCAACTAGTATCATAACTTTTCGAGTCAATTAGTACATTTGGCAAAAGAGATAACAGATATGTATTTTTATTACCTTGGGCATGCTCAGTCGGCGAAAGAAGTAGGCGCAATAACAACCGATCTCCACTTAATACACGCTCGACCAAGCCATCGATGCTATTTCCTTTCCACTTTTGTAAAAATGTTTCGGGGTTTCCAAGATCATGCTTAACATCAATTTGTTTCACATCGTTTTGGAACATACCCAAATTATCGGAGCGAGCCTTTGCTTCGATAGCACGTAACTGTTCAATGTGTTGCTGGACCTCGATCGAATCCTCTTTTTTGCCAGCGTCATCTCTAAGCTTTAACCAGCCAAGTTCTAACATCTTTTCGGGGAGTCGAGTACCATCTTGGAGATAGACTTCTCCATATTCTCTTTTTGTGCTCGAAATGGTGTAAAGTATGTTAAATTGAATTAATTTTCCGACCACAAGCTGACGCAATGCATCCCTGGACTCATAAGCCCACAACTCTTCACCTTCCTTTCTAAAATGCGGCGAGGTTACATATGGTAGATACAGAATCCTCTCAGATTTAGGGTTCCCAATTGCTGTTAGGACAAGAGAGTCACCACTTAATACACATTTAACTTTGGCCTGGTTGACTGGCATCTTGAAACTTGCAGCGGGGGCCTGGGTCACAATTGTGTCTGTACGAGTAGATTGCCTTGAAGCGGAAACAGAACTGATAGAATCTTGGGTAATGACTTTATTTTTTGGTGCTGGAAAGGGTTCTATAATGTTAGCAAAAGTTTGTGAAGAAAAAGATGCTGGAGCTTTGCTAGGGCCATTTGCGCCACAGTAGTCTACTTGAACATTACGTTCTGTCTTAATTGAGTGAACAGGCATTTTAAATTCGAATAAAAAAATATAAGTACAGCCTGGCTAATGAATTATACGATCAATAATAGAAAAATTTTCTTGTTAAAGCACGTAAATGTGTTATCAAGTGTACGATACTTTTTTTTTTTTTTGGTAGGTTAAAATATTTTCGGCACCAGGTTGATTGGTAGAGCAAACGAGGTATGACGGACACGTTGACTAGTGCAAAAGACTCAATGACAATTTATCAACCAACTGTCTCTCCGTCACTATTTGATGATATTTTCTATGATGTTGCAGTCCAAGGAAGTTTTTTTAACTGGGCACCCACGCGAGGCCCGTATTTTGGCACGTTTCATGGTGAAAGAAGTGAATGTACTGGGAGCTCTCAGATTGCATCAGATGCATGCTAGTCCAGCATTGAAAGTTTGCAGTAATTAGATGAGAGAGATAAAAAGACTTCGACTCACTGTTATGTCTATTATCTCTTATTCCAGATTCAGGCCTGTAGATGTATGAGAGATGATGAGTTTGGTGTATAAATGAATCAGAACTGCTGCTCAACGGAAGAAATACTGTAAAGCAAGAGGTGTGGCAGTGCAGTGGACAAGACCAGTTGATCAGTGACAGCAGGGGTCCACCAGCGAGATATATCGGCAAAATTCGGCATACAAGCAAGCTAGCTCTCATAAACATCCATAATCGAATGGAATAGGCCTACTTACTCTCGATGATTGACTCTACTACTGAATTAGATTGATGACCAGTTACTCCACACAAGCTCGTAAACGCCGTTAGTCATCTAGAATCATGTTTATCATTTCGGTGAGGACTAAACTCTCTCTGTTAGCATCTTAGAACACGACCATCCCCTCTTAATTCCATTTAACTAAATGGACGCAAATTTCAGCTTTTGATATTCGGCATGTAGCTCATCGAATCGTACTTACTGAGCAATTCAGGCTCATCTAGAAGACGCTTGTCACCCAATATTATTGACGAACACTTTTACAAATAGCAGATCGAAACATGATACACCCACTAGCCACATCATCTTAAACAGTCAAAGTCCACTTCTGTGACGCACCCTATTTGTCAAAGTCACATGATTTACATTCTAGACTGGGCCTCCGTCAGAGTTATCTCTTTGAATGCTTCACAATTGACATCATACATCCAGACAAATTAAGCATTTTTTCAAAAATCGTAAATTCTTCAAAGTCGTCTCGTTGTCTCAGCCAAGCAGAACTTAAGGACAAGAATTATTGAGAACCTCAATACCCGTGTATTGACATCCTGCCCAGGACCAAATGAAACAGATAAACTGTCTTAAAAAATTTATTTGTGGCCTAACGTGAATATTGATATCGATGTATATTTTTAGAATAGTTTATGCAGGTTTGCTAAAATTTCAAGGAGTAAGAGTCTAGGCATTCTTCGATCTCTTCTTATTGCTTTACGTAGGGTCTTGGCATTACCTGGCTGTAGGTTTCATGTAGATTACGGGGACAGTGACGATAATGCTTTCAGTCTCTTTAATGATAAATTGATAAGACAAAAAAATGGTCCATAGTTGATCAGTATCAGTTGAAGACGCCTAACGAGTGTCTTGTAAAGGAGCTCTCAGGGTACGCGGACTACTGCAAGCCGGAATTTCTCACACACATCCAGAATTTAGAGCGGATTTCAGCTATGAGATGTGCAAGATTTCTGGAGTGGAAAAAGAAATTGTCAACATCTAGAAATTTCTTTTTATCCGAGCAAATTGAACAGTGTAATGTATGGCTTGGCAAAAGTCTTCGATCGTTTGTGTATGTAAATCATTACCACAAAAAGGGAATTGGTAAATTGCTATGCGCTAATCCTATTAGTGCGCACCGCTTTCGCAGCTACCCCAAGGCAATCAAAAAAAAGTAACGGAATATTGTTGCCTATTTCCTCAGAGCAAAAGTACCTAGATCCATTAGGGTCTTTGGTGTTTTGCTGTTGCTGTTGCTGTACAAAATAAAATCGGCCGCCACCCTACATCAAACAAACAAACTGCATCATTTTGAATTTAAAAAAGTCGTCTCAAGTCAAGTGGTGTCACATCTGTGATATCTTCGAAACTCGCTTTTAAATGACCATTTTTACATTCAAACTCTGTTTGATACAGGTTGTCTACCTTATTCTGCCTTCAGTGAGAGAATTGTCCAAAAACATAAACTTCCACGCATCCTAACAGACTTAAAACAATTGTATCTAGCACAAGACAAGGAAAATCACAGCTATATAACTCATGCCACATTTGCTACAATTAATATATGGAAATAAAGAAAAACTCTTGGGGTTATCTAATTAAAGATTTACATTACGATTTAATTCTCGGCAAAGGGTGGGCTGAAAAGAATAACGTTACCTATCTAGCTGATCAACACACTCTCCTTATAGGGCAAGGAACAAGTAAAGTGAAAGTTCACGAAAATGACTGGTTGAAAAGTGACTTTGTAAAACAAAAGACAAAATACATTCGTGAAGGTAAATTGCTCTCAGCACTAGCCTTTTCCTCTTTCATCAAACAGGCATATACCAAAGAGGGAGATTTTACAATCGCTTCAATAAAAATTTCCGACATCAATAAGGCATTAGAAAAGTTAAGTAAAACAAGACTCAAGACTACTTCAGAAATGATCCATCAAAAACTACCACAAGAACTTCAAGGTCTTGAAAGTTTATTTCCAGAAGATAGCTCGAATTCGGTTCCTCCTCACCGACCAGGACACGACATAGAGATTGTATTAGAGGACGATAAAATACCACCTTACGGACTGTTATACGAAATGTGGCGGGAAGAACTATTAGTCATACGTGAAACTCTCTCTGATTTATTAGTCAAAGGCTGGAACCGCGCAAGTTCATCGCCTGCAAGCTCACCAGTCCTTTTCGCTAAAAAGCCTGGAGGAGGGTTAAGGTTTTGTGTCGACTAAACGGATGAAAAAGGTCGTCTTAGACCTGTAGGATTCTTCTCAAGGAAACCATCATCAGCTGAATCTAATTACGAAATTTATGATAAAGAGCTTCTGGCTATAATCTCGACAATAAGGCACTTTAGAGGCGGACTGCGAAGCGTTAACCGAGGAGCTTTGTGGTTGCCAAATTGGGAGCCTCTTCGTACAGAATTGATACAATGAGTACACGATTCTCATGTCACTGGTCATCCGGGTCGTGGAATTACACTAACGACACTGGCACGTGATTTATTCTAGGCACAACAATATAAAGATGTTCGAAGATTCGCTAGGAATTGTCATGTCTGTGGCAGGTCAAAGGTTTGGCGACAGTCTAGTCATGGTCTCCTAAGACTTTTGCCAGTACCTGAACGTTTTCACAGTGAACTTGCTATATACTTTGTGACTGACCTTCCTCAAACAGATAAAAATGAAAATTTTTTAATGGTCATTCATGACCACTTACTGGGGAGCGTAACGTTTGATGCGATGACATGTATCGAAGCTGAAGCTTGTGCAGATAAATTTATCTATAGTCATTAGCGATACCACGGATTCCCTAATGCTTTAAGATTCGGAAGAAACAGCATTATTTCTTGCCCACTCCAATAAGCTATCTACCTCCTTTTGTGCTCTCGTTGCAGATTCTGTGACTGTACGACCTTTTCCGAGGATTCCGATGTCTTCAGCATATTCAAAGCGCGCTCTAAAATTTCCGAGTTTCATCAGTTCTGCTAGGTATCGAAGGAATAGTATCGGGGAGACTGGCGATCCCTGTGGCACACCACACTCTAGCTTTTTCGATGATGTTGTCCCCCCGGGAAATCGAACTTGTACATTTCTGTCCTTGAGGAAAGAAGCTGTCCACCGGAGGATATTATCTGACCAACCCTGTTTTTGCATCCGCCAGATCAGTCTGTTGTGTAAAACAGCGTCATATGCTCCCTGAACGTCAAGTGTGACGAAAGTAGATGCCCAACCTTGGGTCCGGGCTTCTTCAATATCATGTAAAACACAAGAAACAAGATCTGTTGCTGACCTTTTCTGCAGCGAGCCGAAATGTTGATGGCCTACGATATCTGAAGTGATAGCTAGGTACGACATTAGTTTTGCAATTATTCTCTCTAGGCCCTTTCCTAAGCATGAAAGAAGGGAAATAGGCCTCCAGCCTTTGATTGATGACGGGTCTCGACCTGGTTTCGGGAGGAAAATAATCTCTGCTAGTTTGAAGCATGACGGGTGGTGGCCGATTTTGAGGCAGGCCCTAAAAATATGTGTAATATGTTTTCCTAATTGACCCCCAGCAGGCGGACAATAATTCAACTGTTATCCCGTCAACTCCAGGACAAGTATTGCCACGCCTTATGGTACAATGACGAACTTCTGTTTCACTTAGCTCTTACGTACATGGGATTGATCCACATCCTGGTATTATTCAAGGTGGTAGGTCATCGCTAGCTTGGTGCCTCGCTAGGAGGGCATCTCCATGGACGCATGCTCGTTCGTTTTGATTTGAAATGAATTGTCCTTCATGTAAAAGAGGGGAAGTAAGATTATTATGTCTTTGATTTACCCAACGCATAAGTTTAAATATTTGTTTTGGGAATTTCATTCCCTCTACTTGTCTTTTCCAAAATTCTCTCTTAGCGGCGGCAACTACTTTCCTACACACTTTCGCTTGCAATGATCGCTCTGGTTCAGTAACTGTTGATCGATAAATTATTTGGGCTGCCATACATTCCGAGATCCACCACGGCGGAGATTTACCATTTCCTCGTTTTGGGCGTTTTCCAACCGCCGTAATCGTTTCTTTCAATACATCACAAATTTCTGCAGCAGCATTATCTATCTCTCTATCGAAGACAACGGAGTTGAAGGTGGGATCCATTGAGAAACGATATATGCATATTGAGGGAGCTGTTCTTTCGGGATCCTGAGTGGGCCTCTACGTTTGGGCTATGACTGTAGATTGTTAGGAATTGAGCCGACTATTGGGAAGTGGTCGCTGGTCATACATTCATCGCGCTCTACCCATGCACTTGCTCCAATGATATTAGACCAAGCTAAATCGAGTGTATTTCCAGCTCGGTGCGTCGGTTCTCCTTTGATGAGGCACGACATGTTATTCTCTTCACCTTGACCATATGAACGTGCTGCGCCGGTTTGCCAAGCCCAATGTACCGAATTAAAATCGCCTGTGGCAACTGAACGCGGGGGTAGAGTCCAGCTTATCAATGGCTAAACAGCTGAAACATTATGAGGCTCCTTATAAACATTTAAGAAAGTTATACCATTGACTGAAACACAGCAATAGTCCCTAGTCAGACAAGAGAATGGGAAAATCTGATTGGCTATTATTTCTATTTCGTCTATTCGAGTGTAAGTTACGGCTCGGGGTCTTACATTTTCCCCACCGAAAGGAAGGTGAAGTTCAAAGAAAGGATATGATTTGGTTTGGCCTATCCATCATGGTTCTTGGACTAAGAGGACATCAACTTTTAGTTCGTAGGCGCGAGCTAATGTAATATCCTGGGTTACCCCTCCTTTTCCCACGTTAATCGACATAAATTTGAGAGGTTGAGGGAGACGACGACCTTCTTGGTCGCCCTTCATAATCGCATTTAGTCACCTGTCGTATCTTCAACGAATTATTTTTGAGAAGCATTGGTATCAATAACTTCAGGTTGGCTGTTATATATGGTCCTTTTGCTTTCAAGAGTCGCTGCTTTTACTTCGGCAGCCTTCGCTCGGGCTAAAGCTTGAAATTCGCGTTCATCAACTTTCTGGAAAGTCTTTAGTTGTTCTTTTGTAGGCTGCCCATTACGCGTGGGTCGTGCGAGACACCTACGACTGTTAGAACAGTGTGGACCTCCACAATTTTTACATTTGGCGGGGGCCATGCATAAGTCTTCAGAATGCATTTTCGAGGCGCAATTTCCACAGGAAGGAGCTCTTGAACAATTCTTAGGCGAATAGTGACCGTTGCAACGTTTACAAAAATCAAATAGCTGTTTTTTTGAACTTTCTCATGATCCCCGATTCATCAAAGACGCGGAAGCCAGGACGGGGAGCTTCGGTAAAATATGCCATGCATATTCTATGCGGAGCATTTGGTAGGTTGCGGCCATAAAGTCTCAAGGAGGCTGGACGCATTAAAGTGACTCTTTCGATTTCGTTTGCAAGCATTTCCTTAGTTATTTCGACTTGACCTTTTTCTGTACAAATTGAATTTGGAACTGTCGGTATTATGACAGATGTCCAGTTGGAGGCTGCTTCTAATTTAGCACCAGAGGAAGATAGCCGTACGGCAGCTTTAAGTAGTTCTTCCCTTGTATTGTTATTTCGTGAACTTATTGCAAAACCTGAACGAACAGGTTTAAAAGTGCCTATTTGAGCTGGCGAAATGGAAAGTCTTTTTACCACAATTTCTCGGATTCCAGTTGGAGATAAATTGCGCCATTCATGCTCGACTGGAAGACGGAAAAAAAGTCTATTGTCTTGTAGATTTCGAGATGAATTTTTGTTCTTAACAGGTGCTGTATTATTACCTTTGAGTGTTGTCTGAACAGGATTTTTTAAAGCTTGCGAGGCTTATGATTTTGGCGTAATCACAGTACGATATTTCTTATGGCCGTTACGGGCTACTGTTGACCAGGAGTTACCTAATCCTGATGGGTTTTGGGATATAAAATCTTTAATTGGGTTTGTCTCATTTTCAACTTGACCAATAGAGAGTTTCGAAGGGAAAGATGTCACAAGTGGTTTATTGGGAAGGTGGGTCTTGGGGTTTTCAGAGACTTTGACTGTGTTACTCTTCAGCTGTTTTTCGGGTAATAGTGGAGTTGTGTTGGATGCTGCAAATTTGGAGATCGCAGCTCGAAGGTATGCTTGGATGGATTTTGCCATATTTTGCTCGTCACCGTCCTTGAAACTAGATACGGTACAATCAATATTGCTTATTGTTAGATTACTCTGTGTTCTTATCTCTATCTACATATTGTCTTCTATATAGATACATGCGACTTCTGGATATCTGTAACGGAAACCACAATCTTGATCATGACGTACTTATCCTAATCTGTAACGGAAACAACAATCTTGAGTCAACCTTCTAAATATGAAATACATGATACATACAATCCCAATATCGTTCAACATACCCCCCCAGGTTTTATATGTAATGTAGAACCTGTTATAATATCAATTCTCGATAAAAAATTTGAATTTTAAGGTAACCCTTTTTTCAACGTTAACCATATTTAATTGGCGAATGAAATTTTGGTGTTTTTGCTTAGAGAGTGATTTAGTCAGACCATCTGCAGGCAT
>PEDP01000962.1:0-15312 GCA_002918395.1 Erysiphe pulchra | reverse complement strand
AGAAAATCTGTTCTTAATATTTGCTCTCATACATACCTCGCATTTTGGTAGCATTTGTGGTATCATGATCTTTTTTGTGAGATTTGTAACATTATGTATCTTAGTTAGTGCTATAGGGCTAACATGACTGAATCTTCAGTGCATTAATTTGAAATTATTGATACGATTTTTATGCATCAGTTCCTTCCTTGACCAAATAGGATTTTGGAGATCTATATTGTTAGTACAATCCTTAGGATCGTTTGATGCCATCTGAATGTCTTCTGATTCTATGGTATTTCGGGAATATAGACATGCATCTTGAGAATTTTGAGAATTAAATGCAATTTCATTTTGAGTAATAGGAAATACAGAATCAACAGAATAAACACCATTGTCATTTGATGCTATAAGTACAATATTATTATTCTTTGTTAAAAATAATTTTTGACCATCAAAATGCCCTTTCAATCCGGCATGTGCGCAAACTTTTCTAACAGACATAAGGTTTGCACCTAGTCCTGGTACAAAAAGATAATCTTTAAGAAGTGCCACACCTTCCTTTGTAACCATGGAAGCATCACCTATTTTGCGACAAAACAGCTTACCACCCCCAACTTTGATAGTACAATGCGTTGGACGTTGAGGGCCTCTAAAGTTCTTGGGATCGTCAGTCGTGTGTGATAATGCTGCGGTGTCTGCATGCCAAACTGATAATAGTGAATGGTGCGTTCGCTCACCAAGTGATGTCTTTTGTTCGAGTGCCATTAAACCATCTTCAATGATGTCGTCATCCTCATGCTCAGTACTAGTCTCAGAATTGTACTCTTCACTGTCTACAGTGTGTGCAACATATGCTTTGCCTTTTTTATCATTATGAGATTTAAAGTGAACATGTCTATCTTTAGATGGACGGTCCAAATATTTACTGGGACCCGACGATTTGAGCCTATTGAGGCCTCTTCGTTCATATTTTTCGTCTTTCAATCGTTGGTTAAGAGCCCATGCACGTGCTCCCTCTTGGTAGGGACAAGAATCTACACGATGATCTTCAGATTTACAGGTATAGCATCGAAATCCACGGGCGCGAGCCTTTGGTGAGCAATTATTCTGATTTGCACTCCGAAAATCTACTTGATTTTCCGGTGAATGTGATTGTACACGCTGCGTTCTAAGTTGCGATTTTGGCCACCTACCTCTAGCTACAAAAGCTTCTTCGTTGTCTATACCTTTGAGAGATGTTGTGATATCCCAAAGTCTTTGAAGAGAGTCAAGCTTGTCCTCCATATCTAAGTTTGGTTGTGCATCTAGAGTGTAGATCGTTTGACGCCATTTACTTTCTTTTAGCCCCCAAGAAGATAGCCAAAAAGATCATCATCTTTCAATGAGCCTCTCTTTTCTGGCTTAACTTGCAGGTAGCGTCGACGGAGCACTTTTAAGAGCGCAAAACACTCTTCTGGAGACTTACCAGGTGCTTGTTTAGTCCTGTCAAAAGAAGTGATTTCTCTTTCTAGCTGTCGCAAATCGCCTGGTTTTATCTTTGAATACTTACTATGTAAAGCATCCCAAATTTCCTTAGGTGAGGCGTAATCTTCTATGGTGTCAATGTCGTTTGAACAATTTTGGCGGATGAGAAAGATTACAGCAGCTGCATCCTTGTCCCACAGTATGGATCTCTCGTAGTTGAATGTACGAGATATCTCTTCTGCTTGATTAGATTTGTTGTCTTCATTTACTCGCAAAGCAGCTATATGGGCAGTTAGTACTTCTATATTCGTTGGTACCCGAGATTGAAGTTTTTGAGTAAAACAATATTCTTGCTTATTGTATTGGCACACATAGAATTGTCCTTTAGATTCTAATAACAGTCTGAAGTCTGTAAAGAATTGTCTCCAATTAGATTTTGATAGAGTACCGCAAGCTAGCTTTTTATTATCATAAGACGAATACATATTTGTTAAAAGATTTCTTTTTTTTTTTTTATTAGAGCCTGATGTGAATGTCGTGAATAAAGCGTATGTGACTTCCTTGGTTTTCTTAGGGATTTGCTTAGGGATTTGCTTCTGGTATCAACAACCATGTAATTATGCAACCGGGGACATAACCTTTTAAAACTATACTTTGTGGAAGCATATTATATTACTAATTGTTAACTAGCTAATAGGTGAGAGGGAAGTTCCCAGTTAATATACATTTTCATCACTGACCCTAGTCTTGATATGGATTAGCGTTTAATAAGCGAATTTGAGGGTGGACTTAAGACCAGTATGCGGCAGTCCAATTTCAACAATCTTTGAAAATTCACTTTTGGCTACATGTGAAGAATATGGAGGACGTATTTCTTTAAAAATGAGTGTTCAAAACTACGCTAAAAACAGCAAGACTAAAATTACAACTTTAGAAATCAAAAATTCCACCTATTGAAAAGTTAAATGCATTTTTATATTTCATCACAACATTTCGTACATATTCATAACTTCATGTAGCATAAAGTTATAGTTTCTCACTTTTATTTGACAAAGTTTACCGTCCGACGCGAATAACTCCGGCTAGAACTATTGTCAGTATGTGGTATAAGTATGAAGAAGAGAAGAATACATACCTGCAACTAACTTTTGGATCTTCGTTCTAATTGCTGGATTTCTCATGTGCTCCTGTAAAGCAGCAGGATCGTTCTGAGCTTGTTGCAGTATACTTTGCATTACAGGATCTTGCATGATCTCCAATATTGCCGGGTCTCTTTGAATGCGTTCTTTTGTTTGTTCCTCAGTTTCATTTTCTCTTGCACTGTACATTGCACGTAATGCCTTCTGTTGTTGAACTTCTATTTCTTTAGCACTTGTTTGTAATGTATCAGCTTCGCTGGCTTCTGTACAAACATCAAGACACTTTGAATATTCACGCATACCGAAGTATGCTTGCGCTTTTCGTATATAAGCACGTATAAATTTTGGGTCTTTTTTAATAGCTTTATCACAGTCGTCGATTGCAGAGGGAAACTCGAGAAGCTTCATAAATGCGGCAGCACGATTCGAATATCCTCTTGGATCATCAGGTGCGCGTTTTATCATTTCAGAATAAGCTTCAACAGCAGCAGGCCAATCAGATTCTTTGAACTTAGAATTTCCAAGCTCACGAGCTTCTTCGGCCTTTTGAGGGTCTATATAAGCTGCTCGTGCATTTTCTATCTTTTTTTTCTCGGCAGCACGGAGTTTATTCACCGTTTCAGGTATTCTGTGTTCCGTAAGCGATTTTTTGTAATTTATAATTGCCGAGTCAAGGTCGTCTTTCTTCTCGTAAGCTAAACCAATACGTGAATATGACTTTGCAATCATCTTGAAATCCGCGTAAATTTCACGACCCTCTTCAATAGCTTTTGTGCATATTTCGATACACTTATCGAAATCACCCTTCTCAAAGTAAACGGCTCCAAGGTTGTTTAGATAGACTATATCTTTATGTAGTTCCCAGGCCTTATTATAATGGGAAATAGCTTCATCAAAATTACGTTTTTTGTACTCTTGCGTACCAAGCTCTTTTTCCTTATCGGCAGCAGCCTTGGCTTCTTGTTTTTTTATCTCTTCTTCATCGATTAGCTCAGGTTCAGATTCAACCTCTTTTGATGGTTGGCTTGGTTTGGCGTCTGACATAACAATATCTTCGTCTTTTTCATTCGTTGATACTCCGTTTGTATTAAAAGTATCATCACCACCTGCCATAGACATATCCACCCCCATAAGTACACCGAGCACTTGGATCATCCTTGGATCTGAAAACATTTCTTGTGTAGCATTTGGATTGTTTTTCAAGTTACTTAATTTCATCATAAAGCTAGGATCTGCAAGGAATTTGCTCGTCTTAGGATTCGCTGCTAGTTTTTGAAAAATCTGTGGATCATTAAACATTTTTCCGATCCCGTCGACTGGATTACTTTTAAGCCCATCTGGTGTAAGTATAAGTCAGTAAATTTCTCAAAAGTTTATAGGTTAACAAACCTCCATTGGCCTCAGCTTCTAGGGCGCGTGTTACACTAGATAGTCCGGACTTAATTTGAGCATTATTTGAATCTATTGCTAAACCTTTCTCGTAGGCTTCACGTGCGCCCTCTAGATCTCCTAACCCATGTTTTGCAGCACCAACTCGCCCCCATCCTTTTGCCCAATCTGGCTTGAATTTAGTAACGTTTTCGGCATCATTTAGGGCATTTTGATAATCTTTTTTTGAAGCATAAGCAGCTGAGCGATTAGAGAAAAGAATATGATTAGTGGGCTCAATTTCTATTGCTTCAGTGAAAAATTTGCTGGAAATATGAATTAGTAAGATTGATAATAACTAAAATAGACTTGTAACAAAATTTTCCTACATAGCTTCGTCAAAGTTTTTCTCCGAGATTGCTTTATTACCCAATGCTTTCAATTGTTCTGTCATCTTGAATTACCGTGCTTCTTTTCACAAATAGTAAATATGAGAATCTGGAGTAGAGATTACCTGTATTTTGAATGCAAATTATCTGATACCAAGGGACATTTGTGGAAAATAGTATATTCTAGAATGTTGTAGAATTTATTTGCTTAACGCTACAAACCAATAAAGAATGTTCCACGTGATTTGCGGGGGTGATATGCAGATTTTGAATACGCTATAATCGTCAGAGCTTTAGGCCCCTATTCCAACCTTTCGATTGATATCTACACGCCCCTATGCAGTATAAGGAGCTTAAAATTGACGAGATGTGGAGTAGAAACAGTGAATAGTGGCTATTTATGGGATCGCTAAATCCAATATGGCATGATCCATGATCTGCACTTAATTTCACTTGCAATAACTTAGTACGCTCTGCTAAGTTGTTCCATATTAAGCTCGATTTATATCTTATTGATCAACTTCTAATCAAATTCTAACAGTTAAGCTTTTGATGGCCTGCCATCTTCTTCTCTAACGGCCAGACGCCTGCCACACATGCTTTCAATAAGTTTTATGAGCTCTTGAACACCCACAGAATCACATCCGGATGACACTCAAATCCTCGATTCTCCACCTCGGACTTGATTTCCCTTTCACTCACGTCGAAGTAATGAAAGGACCCAGATACTATGTAACTCAAGGTAGTCCATCTTTTAATTATCAGGAGGTAACTTCATGAAGTTCTCAGCTTAATCAATGTCATTTGGGTGGGTTAGGCGTTAGCTCCAGCCGACCTCGAATTTGTTTTGGTGCTACATTTTGGCGACCAAGCGAATACCCAAACAGCTTTCGAGAAATTCCTAGCTGAGTTGCGATATTTGATTGATTTAGACCTATTTCAACATCTGCAGGGATAATGGGTGTAACTAACTGCCCCACGCCACATTTTAGATTTAAGGCTGATTGAATTTGTTGCTATAGTAACATTAAAAATAAATAGCATTTGGCATGTATATAGACATGGCAATAAACACTTACTATGGAATCTGATAAAATTACTACCAGCAAGAACAATGATATTTCTGACAGCGGTAAAGAACAACAATTATTTTCGCTTGATGCTCCTCCATTTTCCGAACTACACGGTGGCCCAGACGACGACATGGATGCATTAAACGCTCATGTTATGCTCCATGCTATTCACTAGTCAAAAAACGCATCAAATCACACGACCCTCCACAAATTGGAGTTAAGGTTGAAATTGTAATTATTAGATGCTCCAAAGGCGCCAAAATTTAATCTTCTAGTGCAAAGAAACGTAAGCATGGAGCTTCTAAGAGACCGAGTGCCCCTTTGTTATGACTGCGAGAGAAAACAAAGGTGTTTAGAAGCTCAAAATAGGCTGCAAAGATCATAATCACAGTCCACTTGATGCTACTACCCAAATCACTTACAGAAAAAGAGCCATTACTAAGGAAAAGGTCAATAAAATCCAAAATTCTTCGAAGAGTGGCGTTAGGTCACGTCAAATAGCTAACGAATTCAGACAAGAAGATCCAAGCTGTATACTTCAGCTTACATATATTTACACTAAGAAGGCAGAGTTTCATGTGGTAGAGATAAAAAACTTTACTCCCACACAGGCTGTTACTTTGGCACTGAATGAACGGGCACATTGGTTTTATGCCCTAGAGAAGAATCCAAACAGACATCGGATAACTCGAATTTTCATGGCTTATCTCCCTACTTTCGTTGAACTTCTAGCAGTCAACTATGAGCTTCTCATACTAGATTGTACCTACAAAATGAATCGGTACAAGATGCCACTATTGGATATTGTGGGAAACCCTTTTTGGCACAGCATTTACTGTTGGTATTTGTTTTCTCTCAGGTGAAACTCAAGAGGACTATGAGTGGGCTATAACTTGTGGCCTAAAAAACTTGTATCAAATAATTCGCGTTCCCAGCCGAAATGCTTGGGTAACAGACCGTGAAATAGCGTTAATTAAAGCAATTCAATATCTTTATCCTCTAGCTAGTATCCTTCTCTGTACCTTGTATATCAATATGGGTATCAGGGCTTATGCCTCTAAGATTTTACTCGGAAAAGAATTAGTTGACAATCTTCCAGAGGATTGGAAAAGCGTGATCTATAGTAACACGGTAGATAAATATTCTGAAAATTAGAAGAAATTTGATGACAAATTTTTTAGGTAAGAATCTTTAGAGGTCAACCAGAAATTTAAGACTGCAGTTTATAAAAACCACTGATCAGGAATCTCAAATTGTTAAAGAAATCAATTTCACAACTCTGATTAACCTAAACTTGGCAACACACTATCAAAAAATAGTTATATATCTACAAGAGACCTGGTCTCAACCCTGGAGTATAAATTTTGTAAAATGTTACACCAACCGGGTCTTTCAACTGGGTGCCACTACGACCCAAAGGGCTGAGGGTGCTCATCGAGCCTTAAAAGCACAACTGGGCTTCTCGACAGGTGATCTCTTCATAGTAGTCAACTCTATTGAGCTTCTCTTAAAGAATTAGCTGATAGATTAGCTGCAGAAGCTTGCTACAGCTAGGAATTTTTCAGCACATGAGCATCATATAGCCATATTTCGTAAACTTACGACTCACATATATATATATATATGTTAAATCAAAATCTAGACACTCTCTTCCAGGAATTCAAATTCTGATTATTGTGCTTAATGATTCTCATGACTGAGATCCATAGCTTGCAAGAAATAGCTCAGTGTCTCGGTCACAACAAAACTTGTTTCTATAACATGTTTATGTCATTGAAAGAAATACTCTCGAATCAATAAGACTCTGATCACTCTTTGTTGGTAGAGTGGGTGATCTGTGAAAAAAAAATCGTAGACCTTAACCAACAACTAGCTGACACTAATCAGGTTGTTGCCGATCTTATGAGTCGAGGATGTAATCTATCTGCCCTAATTTTAGAAAATTTCAGAACTCCTTCTACCCAACATGCTAAAAGGAGGACAATAATTGAACGTCCTGCAAAAGTAGACGACCCGGACCAGTTCTTTGATGAATTCAGAAAAGAAAAATTGGAATTCGATGGATGGAGACTAGGTGTAGAAGCTCGACTGCGCGATAATGTTGACTGGTTTCTCACAACTGACCATCAAATCAATTACATCATGCGTCGATTAGCCGGTAAGGTTCGAGAGAAACTATACCATTTCTGAAAACTAGTAATCCTGAACGCTTCAAATCGGCTAAAGGCATGCTTGACCATCTGGAGATCCAGTATGGTAATCTGGATAGGAAACAAAAGCAGAAGACGAGTGGGATAAACTGCGCATTATTAATCCGGAATCATACGGTAATAAAGAAAACGATGTATCTTACCTACGATTTCGAAACGCATCTTGTCATCGAGCTGCAGAGCTGCAAAAGCCTCGACCAGAATGGAAATTAGTATTTGAGTGTCGCATTTCTCCAACCTTTCAAAAGGTAGTGACCTTATAATTATTTTGTTCTAGATTATTTACAATTCTCTGATCAATCTATAAGTTTTTTCTCTCTTCTATAACCAATATAAAAATTAAAAACGATGTCTTCAACCAGTACTTTATACGACGATCTAATATCCAAAGAACCTATAATTTCTTAAGCAATCGATCAAGTCTATGATCTTGGAATACCAGATATAGATATGACTTTCGAAGGTAGAGAAGAGCTTGTAAAAACCCTCAAAATTTGGGCGATCGGGAAGGGCTTTTGTCTCATGACAGACAAAGGCAGCGACAAGTCAAAAATGCATCTAAAGTGTGACTTAGGTGGTGAATATCGTGATTATGGGAGGCAGGGAAAGAAAGTGAACACATAAACTCGAATTATAGGTTGCCCGTATAAATTGACAGGTCGAATTTCATCTTTTGAAGGTAATTAGCGAATCAAAAAATATCTCATGCAACTCATTTACATGATGCATACTTAAAAGACCAGATGATTTATTTCCCGGCCTCAAGCTCGCGCGCATAGTTTAAAGCCAAGGCAAGGTAAGATTCAAAATCTCATCACCATGGTCCAACGACGAAAGATTGCTTCTGAAATGCACCAAGGGGATCCAGACGTTCTATTAACTGCAAAGGATCTGTCGAATTTTCGCGCAAAACAAGTTCAGGATATGCTAGGAGATCGGACACCTATACAAGTATTAATTGATAACCTTGCGCTGGTAGACATACCATATATGACGAAACCGGATGATGAAAATCATCTAACCCATCTTTTTTCCGCAGTTCCAGAAGCTATTAAGCCCATAAAATTGCCCATACTTTAGTAATTCTGGATTTCACTTATGAAACGAATAAATTTCGTATGCCGCTTCTTCATGATGTATAATTATCTGCGACTTATTATTCTTTCTTGCCTTCTTCTGCTTTCTAAAACCCGAGACAACTGACGGATACAACTGAGCCCTGTGCACTGCAAGAAACTTTTTGGTGGATTTGATATCAAGTTCATAATGACAGATAACGATCTTGTTTTGATGAATGCGGACAGCTTGCATTTTTCCAATGTAAAAAACCTGCTATGTAACTGGCATATCTGGAGAAACATAATGGATCATTCCAATCAAAATCTGACTGGGACGAGTGGGAAAAGGCCTGAAAGGTTGTCCTGCAAAAGCAAACAGTTGAAGATTTTGAGGATGCGCTGAAATTAAAATCGCCTGCAGACTTAGTATTTTATGTCGAAAGGCAATGGGTGCCCTATAAAGAGCCTTTTGCACGTCCCTGGAACTCTACACTTCGACAATTAGGATATACAACGTCCTCAAGAGCTGAAGGTACACACTCTAAAATAAAGTCTTATAATGGAGTTTAAATAGGCAATTTATTCCCTGTCTTTGAGCGATTAAAAGAATCATATAATGTCGAAATATCTGGAATTTCGGCACGAATTGGCAAGGAAAGACAGGAACTTGGAAATAGAATTCACGATCAAATTTTCCAGAAGGTCAACTTCCGAATTGCTCACAAAGCATTAAGAATGGTCGCAGATTTCGTCACCCAGCTTGAAAAGCAAGCTAAAAAAGAAATTGAAAGTAGAGACTTCCAAGATGACTATTGTTCGATTAAATTTGAGACAATATGGGGGATCTCCTGTTGACACAAGATAAATCGATATTTGAAACGAATTCGAAAGTTGGAGACGTCGAAATCACCAGTGTTGAATTATAATATTGAAGATGGTTGTTTGAAGTGAGAATTATGGCTTACTTTGCAGTAAAAGGTTAAGACGATTGGATGAGGCTGTGACATGCATTGTTCTCGGCAAATATCCCTAAGGATAGTTAGCTATATTAAGCGAGAGCTTCTAGAGTTAAGCGGAAACAATGGTTTTTGTGGTAAGCCTTTCGTGATGAAAATAGTTGGAATGGGCCTCATAGCTTAAATTGGGAAAGCCGGTAATGAAGAGAAAAATGAGTTAGGAAGAGTTCGATTGGTGATCTAAATTTATGATCAGAGAAAACAAGACAATGTGTCAGTCTTGTGAAAATGGAGCTGCAATGGGCATCAGGGACATGGATGCATGAGAGTGTTAAGATAGATGATTAGTGTATTACGATATGAGATGGAGAGTTTATTTGATGGAAGCTGACGTCTCGAGATAGAGAAGCAAAGAAGCATCGAGAACAGGAGGTTCGAAGAGATCACATCACTTATATTCTTTTGTCTGATCTTGGAGATCATAGTCAGAGTCTTGGAGCTCATAGTAGCTTATTTTACTTTATCAATATATACATGACATATTTTCTACCAGCGAGACAGAGGCTGCGCCGGATCGACCACTCTTGGAGGTTATTTAGGAACAGGAAGGTGAGATACAGACTTGGAGTCCACATAAGTAATTGGCTGTGCACATGGAATCAGAGAAAATTCGAGATACTAACGTTTATGGCAATAGTAATTCTTCTCTTATGAGTACACAGAATCCTACTATAGTTCAGCCTAAAGGGCTTCCCCTCTTGTGCTCTTAACAGGAATAATACTGTAGGCGCTTCCGGCAAGAGACGATTAGTGGCAGAGTCATCAACTAGGATAGAGCCGTCAGCATTCGAACACGCTAAAAGTGCTGTCGGTAACGCTTCACAGCCACGAAAGAGAGCGCGAATCACAGGAGTTTGTAACGTCTGTAGAGGACATTGACATGATAAGCGGAATTGTTATAAAATAGCATTAGTGGAAATTCTATAAAATGAGGAGGATCATGAAGATGCTTTGACAAATGCAAATAATGTATAGTGATATTTAGAATGATATTGACTTTTCCATAATTACTCAAGAGTCATATAGAAGCACAATTAACAAGAGGTGTATACCTGATTTAATAATTGATCGTAAGCCAGACAGTATTATGATTTTGAGGCTAGCATGAGTTTTGAAGCTGAGTTAAAGTGACCGTAATGGTGAATCATTTTGAACATGTTACCGTGTATTTGCAAGGGCCTAAAATTTAATTTTAGGACGCGAACGCGTCACGTATAAAACTAGAAAAAGTAGGTTTAGCAGCAATTTGAGAAGCCTATTGATGGGTCCTTAAAGAGTCAGGTGCTTTACAGCTCACCCATTTTTATTTTTCGAATGTGTTCACTTGAAGTGTAAATGTGTAAATCTAGACTAGAAATGCAACCACAAGTTCCTGTTGTAATTCATTTTGTACCTACACAATCGCGTCCTCAACATAAAATTCAGGCCCTTGCAACAGACGGTAGCGTGTTCAAAATGATTCACTATTACGGTCAATTCAACATAGCTTCAAAATAATCTAATATCAATCACTCTTCGATGCTGTCTCCAGACCTTCATTAATACACTTCTATGTGGGTCTTCTCCCTTTTGATAATCAAATAGTGTCTATGATTAGTTATATGAAGGGACGCATTTTAAATATGGATACTTTTAGATGTTGTTATCTACTCAACACGGTAAGAAGTGTCACCAATCTCGTAATATCAAGTGCTTCTATGTAAAGAATGGATGAAAATTTAAAACGCGCTCACGTCATGGCAAGAAGCGTAAACGATCAACAACTAGCATATGGTCTTCGTTGATTGACCAGATTGAGAGCTAGAAATTAGATCCGGACCAGTCGGAGCTCACGCTTGGTTTAATTTTTGATACGGATGCTGTTCCCTCAACTTTTCTGAATCGGCTTGAATAAAGACATGATGGTAGCATTAACTACGATCTCTTCGACGATGCCATTCAGCGCCTTACCCAAGTAATTTCAGCCGTTGGTCAAAACTGTTTTCGCTGAAAGAGAGAACTTCGATCGTCTTCGTCGATTTATTACTATGAGTATGCTCAGGATGCCTATCGTCCTGCCGAAGCTATAATCGTTGATCTATGTGACCAGTTCTCTTCTAACCTTTGCTGAGGAACTTTACCTCATAATCGTGCTGATCGCACACATTGCCTCAGATGATGTTTATGTCCATCTCGCTCTCGAGGTTTTAGTACTTCGGGTCGGACAGAGCTAAAATTGAAGCCTGAAATAGAAGTAATACTCAAAATGTTTGCCTCCCATTTTAATGCCCATCATTCATTCCTTCGTTGGATGGGTATTAGAGAAACTGCGGCCGAAATCTGGACTAGATGCGCAACTGAAGTATTCTAGTGATGCTACAGCCGTGTCAATTTTTGTCTGTGGGCTTATCTTTGGATAAACTGCAGGCAGTCGACAAGAACGTGGGGGAAGCATTTAGCATTTCCCCAAATTTAATGTTGGTTCTTGATCTTTTCAATTTGTCTAGAGGCGTGAAAGTTATCTGGACGCGATATAGAGGAACTGTTGAGTCTTCTTCAATGGAGAGTTTCATAACAGGTTGTCAATTACTAGAGACCATCTTGGTGGATGGTTGAAGGTATTTATGGACAACATGGTTTAAGGAAATATACTAGTAAAATTTTAACTTTTGATTTTGAAATGAATCATATTTCTCACTTTGGAGTAATATCAACTTCTCGTGTGAAAGGGAACCACTCAAGGTTAAATAATTGGCTACTGAATTCAAAATCTGACTTAACTGGTTTTGTTGAAAAGGGTGGGATGACATTTATTTGTCAATAGTGCAGCATCTAGAAGATGAAAAACAGCGAATACTTTTCTTATATCAAACACCTTTGTTTGAACAAACTAAGCAAAAATTGTTTCGATATCCACTAGGTCTGCTTGAAAAACTATTAAAACAGACCAGGTCAATTAGCAGCGTCAAGTAGCCAAGCTCCAATTATTAATTGTCAGTTAAGTTGTCGGCCTACTGAGGTTTTCATCTAACATATCTTGTAGAAGACCTATTGATGATTAGCAAATGATACCTTGTATTGTAGGTAGCATTTTATATGAAGTTCCCACGTGTGTCCTTCATATTTTAGCCTCAAACAGCTTTCACGTCTGGAGGTAGCCCCTGTGTGAACCCAGTAGGATGTCTCGGTGGGCGATGGTCTACAAGACTCATAATAGGGTAGTATTATGCATATTATTTCAATCAATAACAATGTGTCTCGGTATGTTGACTTAGATACAATACGACAACTTGAAAAAAAGATTTTAGGTACTAATTTTAAATGGTTAGTATCACAAAGCTTTCTTTTGTAGCGATCCATTCAACCTTATGTTGATTATATGATTTTAGATCCATGAGGAAAAGTTTTACTCATCAGTTATTCAACTTACGTTATCGAATATATTACGTCTTTGATTTCAAGGGACGCAACACTTTTATGCAAAGCTCAATTCAAAACGTTGCTGGAATTGTGAGAATGCATAATGTGGCACATGGCGCTAATATTATCGGCTGGCAAAGAATAGCATGCCAATACTAAAAATAGAACTATACCCCGGACCAGAGAGTAAATGATGGTGCCCCGGAACAACCCCGCAAAACCGGTGCAAATATAATCTCGCCTAAAGCATATGTCAGTCAATCAAAGCTCTAGTATTGATTTTGCCTTCATCTTAAGCCTAGCGAGGTTTGGAGACTTGGTTTTACGTTTTCCATTCTTTTGATTTTATAAGATCGCAATAAGATCTATTCCGCGGCAGCGATAGCTGGGTATAATCTTGAATTTCAAAAAAGCCTTCTTTGTGGTTAAGTATGACTCATTTTTTAAGAAATGAAGAAAATACTTTTCAAAACCGGCTCTGTTCCCAAAATAAATCAGGTTGGTTACTACTAGATGGAAACGAAAGTCTAAGGCATTTGCATGAAAGATCATGTAGCTAACCTACTATCAGTTATAGTCCACGAATCCTGGATGAAGGATCCAATTCCTTGAAGATGATTTCTGAACCATTATTTGTAATAACTAGATATTTTCAGGAGAAAAAACGGAAAGAATTTATATAGTAATTGGGCTTTAAAATGTGAACGACGCGTGACTGATCTCTTATTAAGAAGCATAGATCTCTAATAATATGGTGATTCTCCTTACATTGGATTATCTAAATGTCTTCTTGGGGTCAATAGGATTGTTAAAAGCTGTGAAATGACGCCTTTAAACTAGAGCAATACATTCAATTTCAACTGGGACCCCTTTTGGCAATTCCTTGACAGCCACACAGCTACGGGCTGGCTTATGAGTGAACCATTTTTCATAGGTAGCATTCATCTCGGCAAAATAGTGCATGCTGGTAAGGAAAACATTAACCTTGACAACGCGCTCAATTCCTGAACCTGCAGCAGCAAGTATAGCGGCTAAATTTTTGATGCAAAGTTCTGTCATGGCAGTAATGCTTGATGTAGATAATGTGAGAAGAGTTCCGTTTGCATCGCAGGGAATCTGGCCCGAGCAATATATGGTATTTTGTGTCTTGATTGCCTGAGAATATGGACCTGCAGCTATGGGGGAATCAGTCAAAAAATTCAGACGTGAAAGAGACGACGGTTAACAGGGCAACTAACGAAAGGCAGCGTTCTCGGTATAAATAGGCCTCAATTCAGACATAATGTTCAAGTGTAGCTCAAGTAATTTTTGGGATATTGACTAAAAATGAAATGATGTATCAAGCTGGTCAAAAAGAATCAGTTAGTTTGCAAACTTTTTTGGAAAATTAATGTTACCATTACTCGCTTAAACCTTCAAGACTAACGGTATGATATAACTTTATCCTACCTCTGCCAGTCAGTAGAGGTGGGGGTGGGCGGAGACAACTTGCATCCTTCACGCGTTCCGATGCCCCTCCCGCCTTTGATTTAAGCAAAGATGATTCCCCGGTTAGGCTTAGGCCGAGACTAGAACGGAAGAAGAGTGAAAGGGTGGCTAAGCATGAGTACGCGTCAAGTGTGCATATTGCTTCCGAGTGCAATTATGCAATTTGTTTGCGCCTACCTCAATTGTATGCCTGGTGTAGAATAAGGAATGTCAGACCTACCAAAGCGGAAAAACCTGGTTTTGTTTTCCAGTAAGGTAATGGTACAATATTTTTGTAACGTTGACAAGATGTTAAGAGAGCATTTAAAGCAACTTCTATAGTTATGCAATGTAGGGCTTCGGCTTAGGACCTTAAAGTAAATAAATAAAATAAATCTATAATTATGCAAGCCCACAATAATTAAGCGATCATTAAGCGAGCGTATAAGCTGCGAAGCGAATCTGCACATCGTAAAGTATTTAATTTAGGGAATCATTAAATTCTTACCCCCTTTCCTTACTTTCTTACGTCCCTGCCCTGCTACATTGAATGCCCATGCTCTATCGGCACTAGGGACCGCAGCAAGCTAGAGTTTGTAAACTCCAATCAGCACTAGAAAATTTATCACCGAAAGAAACCAGGGCTATAAAATCCATAAAATTACCCCATCTAATTGGTCAAGCCACGCCAGATTTTAGTTCTGACTGATTAATTCTGGGAATCATCAAATTCTTACGCCATTTTCT